>JAWZYV010000630.1:0-217500 GCA_038373885.1 Cheiracanthium punctorium | reverse complement strand
AATCGCCATTTTAATTCTAAATTATGATTGTCACATAAATGCAAAAAATTGTCATTGTAACTGCATATGTTTAATAATAATCGCCACCTTGGCGAAAGTCGAGGCGTTAAAGTAGGAATCAACCCAAGAAAGACATACATGGTATACGCATGTATTATGATGCGCATTCGAAACAATATATAGAACGATGAAGTGTAGTTGTAATATACTTGGCGAATATTGTAAAATAGTTTTAGTAGACGATTTTAAGATAGATTTCGATTCCAAAGATGGGTTTTACGAAACAAGAAAAAAAAAAAATAGAGCACAGTCATGAATAATATACACTTTCCAACTTAATGGAATATGAGAGAAAAATAGGGACGATGCATAAATTATGATACGATTTTAATATATAGCGCTATAGTGCGTATTTAAAATCTGAAAATGTTTCAGATTTTCATCCTTTTATTATTATTTTTTTTTTTGGACAAAATTTTTTATGGAATGACTAAGTCTCAAGGCCAAACTATGTTTGTTTGTGGCTTAGATTTGAGCACGCCATGCTTTTCACACGGACAATTATACGTGGCATGATCTCGAGTGGGCAAACCGTGCAGTTTGTTTGTGTTAGCTAAAAATATTGTTCACTCTATTCCGTTAAGGGATTGATATTATTTTTTAGTAAAATTATTGTAATTAGCAATATATATAAATGGAAAGAATAAATTACAATGAATTAAAAATATAAATGTTTGGTATTGTGTTTTGTGTTATTTTTATATTCCAGCATTGTTCACAGCGCTCCATGCCTCTTCCACTCATATACCACATCCTCACACACTTACAATAAGTTAGTCATTTCTTTCTACTAAAATAATCCTAGGAATAATTTATATGGCAAAACAACGTTTGCTGGGTCAGCTAGTATTAATGTAAGTTTACGTTTAGTTAGGTGTAAGGCGTCCGTTGAGAAAAGATGAATACAACAAACACTTTTAATTTCACAAAATATTGTACTTGAATCCATACTATTGTAACTAATATACTAATACTGTTACTTACACTAATACTATCTATTTTCGTTTCTCCCCTTTAAATACCCAATAAAAATATTTAAACCGCCCAAGGTTCAATGTCGTAAAAAATATCAACTATATTATCTCGAGGAGCTTATTAGACTTGCACAGTTTGCGAGTAAGTTCGTAGCAGAGTTTGTGAATGTCAAGGCAATTTTTAATTTATGACGTCACGCTTTTGATTGCCTTCAAAAGGAACCCCGGGTAGTTGAGTCAGTTCATCTAGTTATTTCACACACTTAATATGAGTAATACTGAAATAAAATTGAGTAATAGTGAAACTTGTGAAGGTGTTGAATTCCCCCCCCCCTTTACATTGGACCGTTAAGGAGGAACATAACCCTACGTTAACCCTTTGAGGCGCAACCCTTTCTCAATGCTGAAGAAAGGGCAGCCGTTGCCATCGCTCGATTTAACGACCCGCAAGAGGGCGGACGATTGAAACGTTCATCGCGTGGCACAGATCGAGAGACCCTTCTTTGACGCATCTGGCTGTGCCGGCACAGCCAGCAGTCGTCAAAAAAGGTTCTCTCGATCTGTGGCACGCGATGAACGTTTCGATCGTCCACTCTCTTGCGGGTCGTTAAGTCGAGCGAAGGTAACGGCTGCCCTTTTTTTAAGCATGGGGCCATCTACCCAGCTGTTCTCGCATTCTTCCAGTTTTCAGCAGATGCCAGTGTTGTTAAAAACAATCGTGACCATTTGACGGGAAATGACGTGCTCAAAAGTAAAGGATTCTCGTGGAGGAGCTCTGTCACCCGAAACTATTTTTATAGAAATCCAATCTATTCTTCGTGACGGGCAACCGTCCAAACCTCAGAGTTGGGTGTTCCCAGAGCGGGAACACTGCGCGTTAAAGGGTTAAAAAGCTAGATAAGAGAGACCCCCAACATCAGTTCATAATGAACCAAAAAATGCCGTTGGTATTTAATTAAAAATATTTTCACTGGCTGAGAAAAATGTGCATTTCATAATTAATGAAGCATTTTACTACAACTAAACTGTCGGTATTTCAAATGTATGTATATATATATTTCATAAATTACATTAACTTGTCCTTACAGAATTTGTTATTAAAGCTGATTATATTCAAAATGGATATTGGTTAGTGGGTAAGATACCTCAGGGAAGACTTTTTCAAGGTGAAAAGCTTTTGTATTCCCTCAGTAACTGAAGAAAATCCCTAAAACTTCTGACAGCCCTATTGATTTCTATCGAGCATTACCTTTGGGGTCCAAGCTTAGAAAACGAGCTTTATTGCTAATATAAATATGAACTAAGCATAGCCAAGAAAATTCTGACGGTCATATTCACCAATCGCTATTATCCGTGAACTATCCGGAAATAGGTGAATTGGCACAAAATTGTTATTCTCAAGTACAAATAATCTGCTCTTAATCTCTCCCTGAGCCCAACCTCGACCAGGGGTTGAGAGAGAGTTGTCAGAGAATTCGAACCGGTTTTGGCGTGTCGGCAACCTCCCCCCGTCACAATCGTCCCCCAAGAACTTGGTGCTCCCTGGCGAATCATTGCGAGCTGTATCCACTTTATCCACCAAAGCCAGGTATTATCTGCGGATAGTAGGAGTCGGGCTTGTGAATAAGGGAGAAAGAGACCCGTGGACAATTCACGGATTGTCCTCCAGTGCGGATTGAAGGATCCAGGAATAGTCTGAGGGGAAAAACTGTCTTTCGTGAATACGGGCGTAAGAGTCACGTTGGGATAATCTATGAAAAAAGTATCGGATATTTTCTTTAAAAACATTCAAAAACTTACTTTGAGAGTATGGAAGTCGTTAGAGAACAAAATTTTTAACATGTAAGTTTCAACAAGCACACGTTCACTGAATAAAACGAATATACTTACGAGAAACTGTAATACATTATTTATACTACTTAAAAAACAAAAAACAAAAAACAAAATTAGTAATGCAAATTTTTAGGCGACATGGCTGTTATTCTTTTGTGCAAAACATATTTGTACGACGTAAAAAACTTGAAATCTTGCATAAAAATCGATTTTATATCCATAAAAAAGAAAAAACCATCGCCGTTAATTGGAAAAATTATTTCTCCATATTAAGATGATGGCTTCTTATTAGATTTCGGTGATAAACACCCATGTTCCTTCCTGATTTTCTTCTATGGACAAGCCATTAGTTACATCAAATTGCGGAAAGCCACTTGCAGTATAAAGGTAACATTTCCTTATAAAAGACACTGTCTGTGTTTTAAGTAGGACGTTTTACACAGCGGTCTTTGCAACTTTTTTCTTGGGGTTGTACACATATTAAAATACGAAATTTGATTTTTACACGGTCTCTCATTTCCTATCACTTATATTTAGAAAAATGTTGCCTCGTGTCTAAGAAAATTAACTCAAAAAATCTCATCTCTTTAAGTGGAATAGTTAGCGAGATGTTTAATGTTAAAATTGACAACTTATACCACTTTGCCCCTGTTTTGGCGTACGTTTTCAGGAGCGAAAACATCTTTACTTTAGCAGACCAACTATGAGTTGATAAAAGTTAAATCAACGGTTCTCAACCTTTTAACGTCCCGCCCCCCAGTCCCCCCACCAACAAAGGCTAACTTACGGTAGCGCAACCCCCCCCCCTCACATTTTTCAGCATACATTCAGTATTTTAATCGTTAATAATGAACATTTAGTCGAATTTTCTACAAAATAATGTTATCAGTAATGTTTGAATGAACATTTTCAGTGAAAATGGATATATTTTTGAGTAAAAATGAGAATAAATAAGATGATTTTTTAAGAACATGCATCACTACTTTCTCTTTGGTTTTTCTCTCGCCCCCTTGGAGAGCGCAATTAAATGCAATCAAACGCGTGAAATTAACAGGTACAATTTTACCTAAACTGATAGGTTCTGCGTTATGAAATTATCCATAGTTTAGTCTTTTAGGGTGTCGGTCATCCACTCATTACGCCACGCTTCTAGACAAGGAATTTCAAAGTGTAATAGAGTATGTCAAAGTAATGGCGTGGGTTAACTTTCACTAGAAACTGCTAATCATGCATTATAGGAAAATTGTAATAAAATGGGATTTTCAGGAGTTAAACATAAGCTGTCGAGTGACCACTAAAATACATTAATGTCAGTTGAAAACTTTTTTGACTTTTGAGACATCCCCTTAGTATATGGCGACAAACGTGAAAGTTTTTAACTTGTGATATCTCGGTAACTATTCAAACCAGAAACATAGGATTTTTTAAAAACTTCTTAGACACAGAGTAACATTTTCCGAAATATAAGTGATAGGAAAGGAGGGACCGTATAAAAATTAAACTTCGCAGTTTAATATGTATACAGCCCATAGTAAAAAACTTGCCATATCAAAGCTACTCTTTATTTGACGAGCTTTTCTAGTTGAAAGTATTTTTCGATCACTTACCGTTTAACTCTTTGAGGCGCAACACTTTCCCAATGCTGAAAAAAGGGCAGCCGTTGCCATCGCTCGACTTAACTACCAGCAATATGGCGGACAAGCAAGATGGCCAGCTGCGTCAAAAAAGGGTCTCTAGATCTGTGGCACGCGATGAACGTTTCGATCGTCCGCCATCTTGCTGGTATCTAAGTCGAGCGATGGCAACGGCAGCCCTTGTTTCAGCATTGGGCAATCTATCCGGCTGTTCTCGCATTCTTCCATTTTTCAGCAGATGACAATTTTTTTACGGGAAATGACGTGCTAAAAAGTAAAGGATTCTCGTGGAGCTATGTCACCCGAAACTATTTTTATAGAAATCAAATCTATTCTTCGCGACTGGCAACAGTCAAAACGTTAGAGTTTGGTGTTCCCAGAGCGGCAACACTGCACGTTAAAGGGTTAAAACATAATCGCTTTAACATCTATTTTGAATTCCCCAGTATATATAAACAAATTAATGCTTACTAATAAAGAGCCGAATTATGTTTCTAGCCAGTACTATTAAACTTTAACATAGTTAATTAGCTTGAAGATTATTTGTAGGTCCCGTAGCATTTTTGTGCATACGAAAAGCTGGCTAGATAGCCTGTTAGATGCAAAAGAATTACGTTGACTAAAATCACCGATAGCTACAATGTTTTAAAACGTAGGATCGCATTCCTCTATAACAGTTTTTGTAAATAATTTTTCTGCCAACGTCCTTTTAAGTTATCCCATTACTCCGTTGTAAAACTACCTGTGTGAACTAACCAGCTGCACTAACTAAAATAACTGAAATTTCTTTACCGGCAGTCAAAAACTTGACATTCTAAATTAATAATTGCATGATACTGAAAAACTGCGGTAAATTTACTTCATATCAAAGTAATTTTTCAATTTGTGCGATTCGAAATAGCTTTTCGACAATTTGACAATTTTCAAGAAATTAAAATACCTGAACTATTTTCATCTGATGAACCATGGAAGATTTAAAAATTTAAATTGAGAATTTAAGATTTTAAGTGAATTGCTTAAATTGCTAGCCAAAATAACATGACCTTTTAATTGTTTTAGTTACATAACGGAAAAGTTAACATTATGATTTTTAATAGTAGGAATGCTCTTATTATAACACTAGCTGAAGTACCCGTCCTCGACGGGTTAGTGAATGCAAATTTCCAAAAAGCAAAAACTTTCGTAAGCATTGTAGGAGTACACAGAATGGATGTAGTATGTTGCCAAAGTAAAGAAAGCGAAGTTATAATTTTTACGTATTGTTAAAATATTACAGGTTAGAGAGTAACTAAGTAATATCATTTCATTCGCCTTAGTCGTAAATTATGTGATGCGCGAACGAATATTTACACATATTGAAATAATTTTCGTAAAATCTCTAATCAACATTTTTGAAAAATTGGAAGCCTAGAATTTAAGTTGAGTGACAACCTATCATGTCACCCAAATTCGTTTCATTCCCTGCAGTCTTTTTTCCGTGATGCTGGAACAAATTTTCAGCATTTTAAAACGATTTTCGCAAAATCTCAGAATGTAATAAAAATATTTTAAAATTTCTCAACGCCTATAAATTAAGATTAGCAACTACCTATCATATCACTAAATTTCGTATCATTCGTATTAGTCGTTATTACGTGATGTTTGAAGAAATATAAACGTATTTTGAGAGAATTTTCACAAAATCTCAAAATCTAATAAAAATGTTTAAAAAATTGGACTCCTATAGTTTATGTTGAGCAACCATCTATCGTGTGACCAAATTTCATATCATTCGTTTTAGTCGTTTTTACATAATGCGGGAACAAAGATTCACTCAGTTTTAAACGATTTTCACAACATCTCGAAATCTGGTCGATTTTTTAAAATTAGATGCTTATAGTTTAAGGTGAGTTACCACCTATCATTTCACCAAATATCATTTTTTCACCTTTGCACTTATTACGTAATGTGCGAACACAAATTTACGCAGTTTGAAATGATTTTCGCAAAATTTCAAAATCTAATCAAGATTTTTTAAAAATTCGACGCCTATGTTTTAAGTTGAGTGACCACCTATCATGACACCCAATTTCATATCATTCGCTTCAGTCGTTTTTGCGTGATGCTTGAACACAAATTTACGCAGCTTGAAACGATTTTCGCAAAATCTGAAAATCCAATCAAGATTTTTTTAAAAATTCGACGCCTATGTTTTAAGATGAGTGACCACCTATCATGACACCCAATTTCATATCATTCGCTTCAGTCGTTTTTACGTGATGCTTAAACAAAAAAAGCGTCACGGACAGAATGACAGAATGACAGAACGACAGAATGACAGAATGACAGACAGACAAACTTTTTTTTGAGGGTCGCATCGGATTCCCGGGTGCTTGAAACGGATAGAAATCGCAAAATTTTTGAATTCCAAGAAATGTACAGACAAAAGTCTAATTTTATTTATATAGATTTATCACGATAATATGCGTTAAAGCAGAATATACCAGGTTAAATAAATATTTCTTGCATATTCAATTAAAAAGGATTAATGTATTTATCATTTTTCAACGGACGCCTTACTACATGAAAAAATTGTAAAAGACAACTTTAACGCTAATTTCATTTCCCATGTACCTGTTTCTTCGACAGTCTTAAATTTCAGAATTCATAGAAACAATCCAAGTTCTGATTTTCTAATCGCGATTTTTCATCAGATAGGAATGTGACTGATATTTTCAGAAAGACAAGATGACGGATGCAAGATATTGCCTTCTTCTTTTTTTCCCCCAAAGAAAGGAATAAGTTATCAGACATTTATAGACTCTGTAGTCAGTAAATATAAGTCTCAGAAAAATAAAGATGAACGAAGCAACAGCTTTTAAATGGAAAATACTTCTGAAAAACCCATAGCCTCAATCTTTAGCTTTCGAAAAATCTTTGTGATAAAAATGCAAAAACTCTTTCAAGAACTTTTTTTTTTTTGCTGAGAGAGGAAATAGAAATTCTCATTTCGAACTTTTAAAATGTTGAATCATATTTTTCATGTTTCTTAAATGCAAATATTTTATATAAAATGAGATTTTATATTTATTTATTTTTTTTTGTGGGAAGGGGGACAAAATAATAGTTTTTAGTGTTTTAAGGTATTATTAAATACAAATTTCATAACACTAACTGTTTAAAAAATTGGACAAGGATAAAGTATTTGGATGATTCAAAGTATTTTGGAAATATTTGTGTTCCTTGTTGATATTTATTTTTGTTTTAAATGTTTAAAAAAATTGAGGTATTTTTACATTTTTTAGCACTAAAATTCTGGCTCTTAAATAACCAATAAGTATTTTTTTCGGTTAATTAGAATTTAATATTTCAAATGAAATGTCATCCACATGCCTTGTACCACGTACATAGTTTTCACATTCTGATGAGTCTGAATCAAAAATACAGCAGAGTCTCGCTAATACCGAGTCCTATTTATCCGAGCTCCGGTTAATGCGAGGTAGCGCTAAACTTTCTGCTCAAACATAAACAACTTTAATTTATTTTTTAAACACTAAATAAAATATGCTGTTTAATATAATTTTTATATTTACAAATCTGTGTGCTCTTTATTTTTTCGCTACTTGATCTTCCTGCACGTACTGAATATAAAACTGAATTTTTCTCTTCGATTTCATAACGCCGTACGCATAATCCGAGTTTTCAGTAATACGAGTCGGTGTTGGCTCCGATCAATTCGGATTATAGGGACTCGACTGTAACTATTTCCTCTCCACTTTTTTTTTGCATTAAATAGGTATCTGTGAAAAATTTAATTGCCAAAAATTAAATGAAATAAAATTAACCAGAAAAAATGAATTTTTACTTTTCCCCTAAGATTATCAGTCAATCACACGAGTAAAAAGGATATATTTTTCTTTATTTTGTCCAGGAGATTGCATTTTTAAAAATGGCAACACTTCAAGAAAAGAAGTACTATACGGAGTTCTTTCTGTCAGAAATTGCATTTTGCTGTTCCTTGAATATTTTGTTATTTGGAACAAGTTAAACTATTTTCGAGGTATGAGTTTTTAATCCTTGTCGTTCCCATGCCTCTGAAGCAATCTGGTAAAATATCAATATAAATAGTTTTTGATAGCATTATCAATATAAGTAGATTTTAGGTGGTAGTTTAGAATCAGACATATTTACAGCGTAAACCAAATAAGGTCGGCGGCCAACTCATCGGTCGGCGGAATTTGAATCTCATGGACTAGAAGGAACCAGGTAGAATGTAATCAAATGCACAAAAGGTGGCGTGACGATAGATAGATATTTTCTGAAATATGTGTGTGTGTGTGGGGGGGGGGGCGGTTCAGTCGGCATCATCGTGATTCTTGTACCGAGTCTGCTTATGGACTTGGATGAGTCATCAAAAGAGGCCTACGAATGCTCGGATTAACACTTGGACACATCATCGAACAGCCAAATCTAACCAATGAGAACCGTCCGTAGGCCTCTTGGATGACTAATCCAAATACACAAGCAGGCCCGATAAAAGACGGCCCCGGCTCAGTTCAACCGAACAGTTGATTTTTACTTTCCGAACATGTACCATGTAAGGAAAGTATTGTAAACATGAAAAAATTCGACTTCGAGATTTTGGTGTATTTACACGTTTTGACGTCTTCTGAATTCATTTATGCTGTTTTTACGAGGTGTGTGTGTGTGTGTGTGTGTGTGTGTGAGTGAACACGATAGCTCCTAAACGGAGCATTCGATTGAGCTCAAATTGGGTATATATGTTATAAACCCCCGTCGCAAGACAGGTATTGATTTTGGTGTATATAGGACTTATAGTTTTTCTACAGCGCTACGACAAAGATTTCTTTTACATTATGGCATATGGGGAAAATTCTTGAAAGTGTGCTAGCGTTTAAACGGTACATTCAATTGAGCTCAAATTGAGTATATATACGTTATAAACGACCATAGTAAGACCGGTATTGATTTTGGTGTGTATAGGACGTATTGTTTTCCTACAGGGCTACGACAGAGATTTCTTTTACATTATGGCCTATGGGGGAAAATTCTTGAAAGTGCGCTAGCGTTTAAACGATTCATTCGATTGAGCTTAAATTGGGTATATATATTATAAACCATCATCACAATACCGGTGTTGATTTTGGTGTGTATAGGAATTATAGTTTTTCTACAGGGCTACGACAAAGATTTCTTTTACATTATGGCATATGGGGGAAATTCTTGAAAGTGCGCTAGCGTTTAAACGGTACATTCGATTGAGCTCAAATTAGGTATATATGTTATAAACCACCATCGTAAGACCGGTATTGATTTTGGTGTGTATAGAACTTATAGTTTTTATACAGGGCTACGACAAAGATTTCTTTTATATTATGGCATATGGAGAGAAATTCTTGAAAGTACGCTAACGTTTAAACGGCGCATTCGATTGAGCTTCAATTTGGTATATATGTTTGAATTATTAATCGATTAAAATTTATTTAAATGCTCGGTAATGATATGAATCGTCAGTGTTCGGAAAGTCGAGTAGAGTCACTCTAGAATTTTTCTGCTTGATTTTAACCCTTTGTATCATAGTGTTGCAGATCTGGAAAATACCAATTAAAATTGCATTAATTAATTATAGTGCATTAAAAATATTTTATCGACTTTTGTCTTTTATAATGTGAACATAAAATAATTAAAAAGCAATTCTGGAAAGTTTGTGATATTTTGTTAATATTGTAACACGAAATTATATTTTGCCCTTCAGCAGTCGCACTGTTGGTTATTTTAGCACTTATAGTGTTTTTTAAAGGTCAACCTTATAAGAATGTTAATGATTTTTTTAAAAAAGTTCTCAACTTAAACTAGTTACAAACACTTCCCTAACATTCTGGTATACATCAAATATATTTTTAAGAAATACAAAAATAAAAATAACCCTTTTTTTGAACTCGACAAGAAAAACATTTTGGTCAATAAATTGTACATGAATCTAAACTGGAAAATTAAAACTTTCAGTATGTTTATAAAGTGTTTCTGCCCATATCAGTAAAACATTTTAAAAATTTATGTTGTTGAGATATATAAACTGTTAATTTGTTTTACTAAATACGTAAATTTATGTCAGTGATTAAAGATTTTGCCTTTAATTCGTTTTTGAAAAATCTACCACTGATACTCCTAGACAAATTGAAATATCCTCTCATGAGAAAAATTTAAGAATACAAACTCCAAACAGAGATAAACGTTATAAGTTAAAATTCAGTTATAAAGAGTGCGACGAAAGACAACTGGATGTATCAGAGAAATAAATGTTGATGAACGCGTTCGTTAACTAAGCAAAATTTCTGGACAAAACGGCTCACATTAGATGATTCTACGAAATATTCCTCGGAAAATTGAATGGTTTTGAACCTAGAGATTTTAACTTTTCTGAAAAATCCCTCCCCCCCCCCCCTCCAAGATCAAACTCTCGCAGACATGACAGATTCAGTTGCAGATGCAGAAGTAAATTTAGTTGAAGTTCTCTTCACTTAAGACGTATATCAATAGCTCTCTGAAAAGATGTTTGATGGAATGCAAAGATTTTTTGAAGCTTTTCAGAATAGATATGTAAATGGCATCGTTCCTGAACCAAATGGAATAAAGGTATTAGTAAATGGGCATTTACGACGTAAAAAGACTTTGCGAGAAATACAAAATGGTTCAAAGCTCGTTCCGTTCTCAAGGATATCGTTAAACTGAGATTATGGTAGCAGAGCATAAGGGCTCAGATGAAAACTGGTGACAAAACAAGCTTTAATATGTGAAAAATATGCTTTAATAAGAAAATTTCAGAAATAAATGAGATGGAGAGAGAGAGAGAGACTATTAAAAAAATACATTAAAAAATACATTAAAAAAGAAAAGACTTTTCACCTAGTAGTATTCAACATTAATCAAAAGCCGGATTTTACCTCAGAAAGTGTTTTTTACATATTTTTTTTCATTTGCATACTGATTGGAAAATACAATTTCTCAACATCACAGATAAAGAAATAAAAACCTTTTTAATGACAGCAATAAATTTATAAGAAAAAAAAAACTCATGAGTGAATGACTAAAAAATATCATGTTTAATAGAAAAATGAATAAGGAATTCCTACAACGCCAAGTTCAGAGCTCCTAAATCAATGCTTACACTGCAGACCTAGTTATTTATCAGAACTAAGTAAGATGTCGAAAATTCAAATACTTGCTTAATTTCGAAGCAGATTTTTTTTTGGGGAAAATTTAGGCATAAAGGAACGAGTGTTTTCCATATGCTATATTCTCTTGTGACCCTAACAACTTTGTAAGCTTCAGAGGTTTTCAGAGAAAAAAAAAAAAAACTAATTTGTGCAGACATGATATTGGTAGGGAGTCTTTACTTAAAATCGATAAATCTGAAAGAAGGATAAATTTTGCACTATTTGTTATGTTAAGGGAATAGTATGCTACAAGTCGTGTTTTAATAGATTCTAGCACAAGTTGAGTAAAAAAATAAAAGATGTGACTGAGTATGCCTGTTTTGTTAATTAAGATGGTTCTTGTTGAAGGAATATTCTCTGCATTCTTTTGTTTAGATTTTCTATAATTTATACGTTGCAATACGCAAATTAAGATCATTACCCACGAATTAAGGTTATGCGTAAGTAGTAAGTGTGATAATTAGGTATAAGAAGTAAAAAGAAAGCAGATAGATCTTTTGATCTTAATAACAAGACCTTCCATTGCAAACGATAAGAATTTAGAGGTGTCTAAAGACAAAATGAGCACAGAAGTGATGCTCTAATTCATATTGAGCTAGAATTTTTTGTGGTGATGTTTACATTTAAGAAAAAAAGGCTTAAGATTGTTAAATGTAAGGAAAATATAAAAAACAGCGAAAGGTAAAATCATGGGGGAAGATTAGGAATAAAAATAAGAAAGTGGCAAGCCCAGTTAAAGTCTATAATTCAAAGAAAAATAATTTTTTTGTTTGTAATGCGAGAGGAATAAAAAATAAATAAATAGCCTTAAGATTGTACGACGGCTTGATTCATTTCATAATGCAAAGCGTCGCAGAATCGTAGTTATTGCTGCATAAACGGTTTGATTAAAAAGTGATTTGCAAAAGAACGTTTTTTCTGGAATCGAGAAAAATAATTTTTATGAGACAAAAGCTAGGCATTTTCACTTCTGCAACGGCAGGGCAAAAGTAAAACAAATAATGTATTATTTTTGATGCCATTAAATGTTGAACATCACAAAATACCAAAAGAATGCATTCACGCAAGCTCCTCAACAATTTAATCATATTAAATTATACTGAAGTGTGAGGAAACCGTGGAATGGTAGTCGACAAATTCACAAGTGACTCGTTTTAGTTACAATTTATTGAAGAGTCTGATGGTTACCAGTTCCGTCTTTTGGGATCTTGAATATTTTGTAAAAATATGAAAAACGTGAAAATAACTGACCGTGAGAATAGTTGAACATACAATAATTCATGGAACTTGAGTTGAAATGCGTTACATTTCAGATATCATTGTAACTTTCAATTTTTTCGCGGCAGTTTTAGCAGAAGCGTTTTTCTCAGATGAAAAACATAATACGAGCTGAAGGTTTCATTCAACAAGGAGTATACCTCATGTTTTACCTACAAGTTTGTCTCTAATGCCTGTGCACTGGATATGGAAGCAGAACACCAATCCTTTTCAAACAGGATGATCATCAGCATGAACGCTTTTCTTGTGTTCGATAATACATGCGAGAGGGCTTTAATAAAAGAGAAAATGCAACCCTCTCCGATGAATCGATGCAGTTTTTTAGTAGATGACTTTGGATTCGAGGGTCATGAAATCATGGATGCATGTACAGAAGACAAAGTAGTCCAAGAAACAAAGGCAAAAAAAATATCTCTGATTTTACTAAGCCTGTTTTTTTTATCGTTATAGCTTATTACAGTGGTTGTGTGCACAAACGCACTACGGTCAGTCAAGTGAAACTGAGAACAGTCTTCTCTCGTACACTATCGTATCTGTCGTACCTACCGAGGTAATAAAATGTATTTACTGACGCTGAAAATCGTTATACAAATTATTGTATAGATCGCATACAAATAGAAAGTTATGACAGTCAGTCAGCTGAATCTGGGGACAGAGCTGGTAAGTCGGCCCCAATGTCAGTAAAAAAAATAAAATAAATACTGTTCAATTCGTTTACAACACTTACACTTTTCTGAGGGTATTAATTGTTATATCAATCATAAACATAATGGTCACCCGTCCATTTTGTGGGACAACACCCGTCAGTCAGGAGAAAAGATAAATCTGGAGTGACTCCACTCGACTTTCCGAACACTTACGATTAAGATCATTACCAAGCATTTAAATAAATTTTAATCGATGAATAATTCAAACACATATACCAAACTGGAGCTCAATCGAATGCACCGTTTAAACGCTTGCGCACAATCAAGAATTTCTCCCCATAGGCCATAATGTAAAAGAAATATTTATCGTAGCCATGTAGAAAAACCATACACATCCTATACTTTAAGTCCTATACACATCAAAATCAATACCGGCGGTTTATAATATGTATACCCAATTTGAGCTCAATCGGATGTGTCGTTTAAACACAAGCGCACTTTCACAGGAATTTCCCCCCATAGGCAAATCAATACCGGTCTTGCGACGGTGGTTTATAACATGCCCAATTTGAGTTCATTCGAATGCTCCGTTTAGGAGTTATCGTGTTCACTCAAATACACACACACACACACACACACACATACATACATACATCTGGTAAAAGTAGCATAAATGAATTCAGGAGCCCTCAAAACGTGCAAATACACCAAAATCTCGAAGTCGAATTTTTTCATGATTACAATACTTTCCTTGCATGGTACATGTTCGGAAAGTAAAAAGAAAAGAAAGAAGCTGAGGCTTTTTTCTGCAAGATACACAAACTTTGTTTATTTTGAAATGAAACACACGTGTCACTCACCACAGTCGAATCAAAACTGCAGAATTGCCAACTGCTTCGGAATATAATTAACCACTTGTTTTTTTAAGCAGTAATTTTTGGCTTAAATCATGGCAAAATTTCGAAGTTAAACAGGTGGGCTGCTTATAATTTCGACAAAATATTTTTTAAAAATTACTGTTTACAAAAAATGGTTAATTATATTCCAGAGCGGTTGGCATCTCTGTACACTGACGCTAATTTAGCTGAAAAACTGTTATATTCCGGAGTACAGGAAAATCAGTGGTGGGTACGAAAGAGTATGTCTCCCTATAGGTACAGTGACCCCAAGCTGTTGTGTACATAAATTCGGTCCCTTACATACGAGTATACCTGCGCTTTTTCCTGCTCTTATTTGTATCAATTCAATTTCCGCCTCCTAAATCGCCGAGCGCGCGAATTTTTTTTTCTTTTTTCTGACTGACGAGCGTTGTCTCAAAACTCGATCACTGACCATTTTGTTTATGACTGATATAACAATTAATACCCCCAAAATTGTTTTTGAAGTGTAGTAAACAAATTCCACGGTATTTATTTTTTTGGTACATACATTAGTGGAGACTGACCATCTCAGTCTCCACATTCAGCTGACTGACTGTTATGACTTTCATTTATCTACAGTGTGCAATTTGTATTACGATTTTCAGCTTTAGTAAATTTATTGCATTAGCTCGGTAGGTAAGACAGCTTTGACAGTGTACCTGAGACATCTGCTCTCAGTTTCACTCGACTGATACAAGTATGCTTGTGTACACAACCACGAGGCCCGGACTGGCTCATTTGGGGGCTCTAGGCTAGAGTTTGAAAAGGGGCCCCTTACTAGTGAATTTAAAGGGAATAGAATATTAGGATATGTAATATTTGAAAATTAGGCTTATGGGCGTGTAAACCTTAGTTAACAATTTTAAAGTTGTTGGGGCCGCTGATTCTTGTGGGGACCCCTCGCAACGCGAGTCTGTTGGGTCCTCCGCTGTGCCGCAGTGTAAAGGAGTTAAAATTACAAATAAATAGTCAAGCTAATTTGGTATATTACTTTGATGTATATAAAATTACGTTAATTATCAAGTAGTATATCCATTTTTGGGTAGCCTCGCTGGGGCCCTCGGCTATCGCCGACCAGCCGACCTGGCCAGTCTGGGCCAGACAACCACTGTAATAAGCTATAAAAAACACTAGGCTTAGTAAACGCAGAGACTTTTTTTTAGCTCTGTCTCTCTTTCTAACACTATGGAAACACAAATGATTACATAATTGTACTGGCATGAATCGAAACTATTCGGTTGAACTAGAATGATGAAGTTGAACTAGTCATGGACAACACGCATCTTGGTGATCATTTACAGGCTCTAATAAATCCCATCTACCAAATGTTGATGGAATGTGCGAAAATATTTTTCTGTGTCATCGAATTTACATAATGCTTGAATGATTTAAGGAGTATTCTGGACAAATGTGGTAGTACATGATATTGTTTCCCAGATTTCCCAACATGATCCTGTGGACCATATCAGGATAATGATCGACCGAATCTGTGCATAAGGCGTAGGCACAAAACAATGCATCATGACAAGTGTTTCTTTTGATCATTGCGATAGCTTGTGTCATGGCCATTTCGAGTCGTCTCCTTTCATCGAGCCAGAACAATGGTTGAGTTATCATTGAAATGTTTTAAAATAAAATAACTTTAATTTTATTTTGAACATACTTAACCTATAATATCTGTTACGATAATCATATAGGTAAATTACAGTACTATAGTTAGGTTTAAACAGGATTATACTGTAAAAACGGATGAGTTCAAGAAAAGATATAAAATTAAAAATACAGTTAGAGTTTCTTAGAATTTTATTAAATGTATTTGTTTATTTTGTATATAGGACAAAATTCCTGAAAATAAATAAGTTACGATGCGTATTCGGATAGTAAGCACCGTTTTGAAAAAAAATTAGTAAAAAAATTTTTTTTCAAGCCAATTTTGTTTTTACTTGAAAGACCATACCGTAAAGTATTTTTCTACGTAGTTTCCTCCAATGTTCAAACACTTATCGGAGCGGGTTTCCAGCTTTTCTATGCCTTCTTCATAGAAACTTCCAGCCAATGACGATAACTAGCACTCTACAGCATTTTTCATTTCATTGTCGGATTCAAAGAGTTTGTCGCCTAGCTCGCGCTTCACGTGCAGGAACAAGTGTTAGTCGGACGGCACCAAATCTGGGCCGTACGTCGGGTGATCGAACTGCTCCCAACGAAACTGCCAAATATTGAGTATCACCAGCTGTATGGGGCCGAGCATTGTCCTGGAGAACCACAATTCCTTTACTGAGGTAGGCTGCAAGCGCTTTGGATCCGACGATGAGGTAAAAATGGCTGTGGAACTGTGGTTTATCGTCATTGGAGGGAAGTTTTTATGAAGAAGTTATAAAAAAGCTACTAACCAGCTACAAGTGTTTGAACATCGGCGGAAACTATGTAGAAAAAATGTTCAAGGTATGCTCTTTCATATAAAATGAAATTGGCATGAAAAAATTTTTTTTTCAAAACGGTACGTATTTTCCCGATTATGCCTAGTACTTATTTTCATATCATGCAATAACATTTCTGAAGCGTTATTACAACAACGCCTGTTTAACGTATTTGTGAAAGGTTATTCGAAACTTAATAGAATACCAACAATTAAGTAATAAGCATCTTACTAACATAAGGCCTGAAAGAAATGTTGAGCAAATATTGATAGAAAAATATTGGCGTACTATCCATTTTTCAAATTTTGAATCAAAGGCTTTCTCTAATTCTGGAAAGATAGCATTTTAGCAAAATATCAACAACAGTCTACTTTCACGGATAAAAAGCATCTTTTTTGTTTCATTTTAATTATCTTTGGATAAAGTTTTTACTTCTCGTATTTATAGAAAGTTTTTAGTAAACATTATAAATCACTAACCTTTATAAAAATGTTTTTAATTTTATTCTAAGCCAAATTATAAAAAGAACGTACAATTATAAATTACAAACATATCAATTTCATATTTAATGTAAAAAATGGCAGAATGAAGCGTGTTAATGATGGCGCATAACATCTATAATTAGTCCTCATTTAAACCATAAGAAAAAACCCGCTTCTGTTGAATTTTTCTAGAGCTAAGGAGAATATCTTCATCATGCTATTTATACAACTGCATCTGGCAGTGCGTCAAATGGCGTTCGTTGACATAAGTAGATAGAACAGTCTCAACATTCCAATCTCTTTTAGATGTTCTATTTTTTAAAGCTGACAGTAATTTTGTTGCAAAATTTTTTGTGGATTATCTCCTTTAAAAACTCTTTTGATAACAGCAGCGTAGTAAGATTATATGTATATTAAGAAAATCAAAAAGGAATTTTTTAATGCTTTTTCTAACAAGGCATGTACAGGGTGTTACACGAACGAAGAATCCCTAACTTTGAAAATGAATAATATAAAAAGAGTGATAGGTAAAATGCATGAAACGAGTAATTGTTTGTTTGTTTGTTTGTGGATTTGAGTTGTATACAAATCCACAAAAATGGACCTATCAGCCTGAAATTTTGCACAGATATGTAAAATAATATAGAATAAATCATAGTCCACTTTAAAACTTTGAAAGTCCACCCGTTCCCGGAATTTAAGAGATTTTTTTATGTTCTGCACGCAAAAAGCTTTCCGTAATTGTAACCCCTGTAGTGAAAAAAGTGTGAAATAAGGATCGTGGTTGCCATGTGTGGCGATTTTGCCGAATAAGATGTTTTAAATTCTCAAAGTAAAAATAAAAGAATAATAATGATTTTTTTTTGTTAGTTTATATTCGTAAGGTTATATTTTTTTTAATTATAATATCGTGTGCATGGGAAATCGGAGCAGGAATGAAATGTTTTATACGCAAAACAATAAGAATTGAAGATTTCCGAGGCTAATATGTTAAAATTTTTTAGTTTGGCGAAAAAAAATAAAATGGCTCAAATGCCGAGAAAGTGAGTTCTAGCGGTTTGCACAGTTTCCGGCTAGGCGCAATTTACTGAGAGCTTAAGGAAACGGATTTTTGAAAACAAGTGCAAAGGTTTTATTAGAATACAGCGTTAAATTTTAATGATCCGTGCGAAAATAATGCAGTTATTAAGGGATTTCAAGCGATCTATCTTCAGCATTCTCGCGATTTTGAGGAGGATTCTAATGCTTGGCGCTATTTATCGTAATTTAATCGTCTGCTATTTGGGTTATGAATACAGCTGCGTATAAGTTTTTGAAATTTTCATTCAGTTGGAATTGTGCATTTTTCTGAGCAGCTTTTCTGCATCTAATGTATTACATCCAGAAAAAAGGATGTTAGAAATATCAATTTTAATTTTGTTTAATCACACTCATGAATAATGATACACTTTCCAACTTAATGAAAGAAGGAACGAAAATAGGGAAGACCCATGGATTATAACTCTTTTTATATATAGCACTTTAGTGCGTATTTAAAAATCTGAAAGTGTGTCAGATTTTCTATGATTCTAGCGCTTGGCGCAATTTAATGAGAGGGTATTTTTAAAAACAAGCGTAGGTTATCTTATAAATAAAAATGAAATTCTGTTTGTCAATTTGTTGATTTGGGTAGTATACAATTCCACAAAAATGGACCTGTCAGCCTGAAATTTTACACAGATATGTAAAATAATATAGAATAAATGATAGTCCACTTTAAAACTTTGAAACTCTACTTTATTTCCGTTCCCGGAATTTAAGAGATTTTTTATGTTCTCCACGCAGAAAGCTTTACGTAATATTAACCCCTGTAGTGAAAAAAGTGTGTGAAATAAGCATCTTGGTTGCCATGTGTGGCGATTTTGCCGAATAAAATATTTTAAATTCTTAAAGTAAAAATAAAAGAATAATAATGATTTTTTTAGTTTATTTTTTTAGGTTATTTTTTTAATTATAATATCGTGTGCGCATAAGAAATGAGAGCAGGAATGAAATGTTTTATATGCAAAACAATGAGGATCGAAGATATCCGAGACTAATATGTAATTTTTTTTTAGTTTGGCGAAAAAAAAAAAATGGCTGCTAGGCCGATTTTTAGAGAGTGAGTTCTAGCGGTTTGCACAGTTTTAGGCTTTTTGGCGCAATTTACTGAGAGCTTAAGGGAATAGCATTTTTGAAAACAAGTGTATAGCTTTTCTTAGAATACAGCATTAAATTTTAACTATCCGTGCAGAAATAATGCAGTTATTAGGGCATTGATTTAACTTGGGGGAAATCCGCCAAATTTCAGAAAATTGAAATCTTCGCATTTAGTACATCGAGGTAACGATGAATAAAACATGTTATAGTTGATAATTTAAAAAATGCGGCTGTATTAAGGGATTCCACTTTTCAAATAAATGCCTGGCGGTCGAACCATTTCCCATTTTGATTGCTGCTAAGGCAATGCTTCGAATGATTCCCTGAAAAAACTCTTGCAAAATGGCGTATGCTGGCACTTTGGCGAGGCTTAGATTTGAAACTGGATTTTACTTGAGACTGGTATATACGTATAATAAGACTGGTTATAGATAAAAATGAATGTTGGTATGTGTGTAGGAGGTTGAAAAACTCCAGCACCGTTTCACCGATCACCATGAAATTTGGTTCACCTAAGTCTTTTATCATGAAGAAGGTTTTTATGCTATCCGTTTTCCTCTAACTTTTCACTAGGTGGCGCACCAGAACGTCGAATTCTATTCCGTTTAGCCGTTTGCTATGCGAATATCGTCCAACCAATTTCGATGAAATTTGGTACACGCGAATATTAGAACACGGAGAATATTTTTCACTATCCATTTTGCTGTAACTTGCCGCTAAATGGCGCTGCAAAGCATCAACTTCTATACCGTTCGACTGATCGGCATAAAATTTTTTATACTTACACATTTGAGCACGAAGAATATATTCTAACTGCGTTACTTTTGATGTTACTCGCCACTAGATGACACTGCAATGCATTATTATTTTAACTCACCACTAGATGACGCTGCAGCAGGCCAAATTTTTGACCATTCAAACGGTGGCTATGAAAATCAGTATACATAGCTATTTGAACAATGAGAATATTTTGGCGTTATCCATTTTGCTATAACTCGCCACATGACGGCGCTGTAGCAAATCATTACTTTAATTAACCACTAGATGGCCCTGCAGTGTATCACTTCTTGACTGTGCGAATGATCGCTATGAAAATAGGTATACATAGATATTTGAACACGGGGAAGAGTTTGGCACGATCCATTTTCCTATAACTTGACACTAGATGTCGCGTCAACACATGAACTTCACGACTATTCAGCCGATCGTCATGAAAATTCGTATACATCGATATCTGAATGCGAAGAATATTTTTGCCGTATCCGTTTTGCTAAAACTCGCCACTAGATTGTGCTACGCCGCATCGCCTTCTGCACCGTAAAAACAATTGCCTTGAAATTCAGTATGCATGATTATTGAACACAATATAACGCGATATCCATTTTGCTATATCTCTTTATTACAATAAATAGTAATCACAACAAATATTAATATCAAAAAGTCCATTCATTCCCGTGCGAAGAACGGGTACTTCAGCTAGTATGCTATAAAAACCCGTAAGAATTTGATAGCGAAGCCACACAATTTTAGTTACAAATTGCACCGACAAATGGCACTATAAGAGGCAATACGGATGCCAGAAAGAGAGCTTCCCGGTCGATCATCCTACGGTTCTCGAGGGGCGACAAATGATTCAAAAGTGCAATATACCGTCAGTCGTCATATTTTCCTGAAAAAATAAAGGTCAAATGATGCCTTTGCGAAAGATTATATCCCAAACGGTAAGTTTTGGCCAATGGATTTTGTGCGACAAATGTGGATTTTTATTAGATCCGTTTTATTACTTATAGGACCCTTTTTTTAATACAGTTTCTAACTTAAATTTTGTGGCTTCTGTATCAAATTCTTGAGGTTTCTTAAATTGACATACTACTTATTTCATGCTTCTATCGATGACTGTTTTTAAGTTATGCATTTTCAAAGTTAGGGGTGAAACAGCCAGTAGGAATTGCTATGTTAGAATATGAAACTGTCATTTTTACTAATTTTATGAGACTCTTTTGTTATAAAATGTGTGCATTAATGTTGAATAACTTTTGATAAAGTTGTACTGTCAATGTCAGACAACATAATAGACAGTTGCACTAGAAATGGTGAGTACGATCTCAAAAGGTTTGGAATTGCTTTAAGATTCCCCTTTTCAAAGAGATATGAGACGCGATTTTTAAATGTTATTATTATTATGTTTGCTATTAAATTTTCAGAAAGAATACGTTTAGTTTATGGAAATTATGTGTCCGTTTGGTGCAGAAAAGGGGAACAAAGACTTTCTCTAAAATAACTTTTTAGTTCAGTTTTTATTTTAAAAATTAGCAAAGAATTCAGATTTTCAAAATACAAAATATTGAAAAATGGCTAATATTTATTTTAATTTAATTTTTTTACAAAATGCTTTTTTTGCCATGAGATAATGAGTTCATATTCGATGCAAAGTGACCATTGCTGAAAAGTAAGTGAATCGAATTATTTGGAATAACATTGAATAGGCAAAATTTAATGTCTTTCAAAACATTCCAAAATAGCAATTTGTAAAAAAGAAAAACCAAAAAAAAAAACTTTATAAATCCTTCTTGATAGTGGCGCACACAGGATTTTCTACTGTTGGGGGTCCAACCCATAAAGCTGTGACACCAACCACCTGAAAAAATGCGAATTTTTTTATATTTTTATCGTAACCCCCTTTTACGGTGTGTTTATTTATCTATCCTGACATTAAGAATTTGATTTCTTCTAACATATTTAAAAGTCAAAAAATTTATGACGATTTAACGAAGGAAAATTGACAACTCTTTTGGGAGGGGTCCGGACCCCTTCGACCCCTCCCTTGTGTGCGCTACTGTTCTCGATAGGAGAATCCTTTTTAAAGAAAATACTTTAAAAACAATTTCCAGCTTTCATCACTACATAAAAACTTCTATATGTCTATACGCTTGGTTTTGTTTATTTGTTTAAATTTGCTACCCCGATGCATTGACTGTTTGCGACCAAATGAGACAAGCCCGATTAAAGAACTCTTTTGTAAATGCATATTGGTTTGCAGTGTATTTAGTTCTTCGATATTTATTTCATTGTACTTTTGTACAGATTTACAAAATGGATAGAATAGCAAAAACCAAATGTAGAATGAGTACATTGTATCACATGTATAAAAAGATCCCTGCAAAGCGCTGAAAGTGTGAATGCCATTAAGAATAAGCAAATTGTTTTTCTGAGTAGCTTTTCTTAATAAAGTCGATAATTTGATTAAGTATCTTTTTTGTTGTTTTGTTATCTTCAGATTACGAACATTTAATTTTTGAACTATAATGAATTATATGTCTTACTTAGCGTCGTTTCTGTATTGTGTTACTCATTGAGTAAAATGAGTTTTCTATAGTAGGCTGGCCTTAAAACACGGTAAGGAATATTATGACAAATATATTTGCAATTTCAGTTATGCTACAACTGCTCCATGAAACTGTTTCATGGTTGATACATGATTTCATGCTTGATACACATCGGTGACAATTGATTCAGTGAGTGGAGAAACCACTTCAGCCACAAAAATGCGAAAAATCGTTTTCGATGAAAATAAGCTTAGAAAGGCAAGATGCGTGTTGAAGGCAAGAACGACGTTAGTCTGTTGAGTAGTTTCGTAGATACGGGGCTTCTTTTTCGAACGATGGGCGACAATGATCAATGGTCGACACACGACAATGAATCAATGGTCAAGAATGATCTATTTTAACACTATTATTGGCCACCTGAATTGCCCTAGGGGTGGTTTTCAAAAATACACTGCAAATTCCCAGCACACATTGGGAACACATTTGGAACACATTTATTGGAAAAAAGTGTTCCAGTTACCTAAAAGTGTTCTGAAATGCGTTCCGAATGTGATTCTTTATAAAGGAAGTGTTCCGAAAGTGTTCGGAAAATGTTCTGAAAGTGTTATGCTTAGGATATTTGTTAATCTAAACTTAGGAACACATTTGAGAACAGATTGGGAACACCTTAAGAATAGATTGGGAACACATATTAGGAGCACATTTGAGTACAGATTGGGAACACTGGTGAAATCATTGCTTTCTTTGTTACAACGATATTGCTATGAGCGATTAGCCTGAACGGTATAGCATTGGCCTCGAGATCGGGAGGCCCGGGGTTCGAATCTCGCTGCCGGTAAGTGAGAAAAAATAAAATCCAAGTCCACAAATTAATTCTAAAATTCAATAACAAATGACAGCACTAAATTATAGGAACGAACTAAAATTCAATAATTCATTAAAATCAGTTCCAAACTCTAAAAAATTCTAAGTCCAAAACTAAAAAGTAGTTCCTAAACATAACACCAGATTGCAGCACTAAAAATTCAATAACAAATGGCAGCATTAAAATTAATTAATTAATAATTAAATGAAATAACTAAAATGTCTCAATCGAAACATAGCAGACTCCAAATCCAGAAAAAATACAACTCAACCATCCAGGATGGAAACAACATAACTCCTCCCCTTACGCCAATTGCGGCCGCGCCCCTTGATGACGTCACTTCCGCCACACCTGCTCTTACTTTTTAGAAAGTGTTCTCAAATCTAATCCTAAAAGCATTCCTTAAAGTGTGCTAAAAAGGATGACAAAATAAGTGTCCTAAAAAGTATTCTGAAATGGGTTCCAAACAGTGTTTGTTCTCAAATGTGTTCCAAAAAGTGTTCTCAAAAAGGGGACAAAATAACTGTTCCAAAAAGTGCTCTGAAATGGGTTCCAAAAAGTGTTCTACAATGTGTTCCCAAAAAGTGTTCTCAGAAAGGGGACAAATAAGTGTTCCGAAGTGTGTTCCAAAAAGTGTTCTGAAATGAGTTCCAAAAAGTGCTCTGAAATGTGCTTTTGAAAGTGTTCTCAAAAAGGGGACAAAATAAGTGTTCCAAAAAGTGTTCTAAAATGTGTTCAAAGATTTGCAGTGTATAGTTATTCCAGCTTCAATGTTAGATTTTCATCTCCATAATTTTCTGCAAGCAAAGCACTTTTTTTCTCCTAAATTCATGTTCTTGACTTTTGTATACCATAAATATGGTTAGCAATAAATGGTGATTTGATTTGCTTTGATTCGATTTGAAGGATTACCTTTTTCCAAGTTTTCAGCTGACTAAAAACCAGTTGAGTGCAGAAACAGCATCAGTCCGAATCCAATTTTAAATTTTCCTGAGCCTAATTGATGTCGAAATTAGGTGATATTTGCATGACAGAAACATAAATGCATGTTAAGACAGAGGAAAAAAAAGTTTAAATATTTGAAAATTTGGAGGAGTTATGAAGTTTTTTCTCTCTCCTGAAAAATTTCCTTTTTGTGACTGAGGTGGTATCTGCACTCACCGATTCAATTATAACACGTATATACATTAAAATTCTACCCAGATGCCAAGAGTTATTCTAAAATTGCATTTATGCAAATGTAAAAGGTTTTGTGATGTGTAAGTCAAATTTGTCTAGAGTTTTTCCCATTAAGTTACGTAAATACTGTTCAAAATGTAACAAATGATCTCACTCTTACCTACTTACTTTCTGCAATTACAAAATGTAAATAAATCATTTTCCAAGCATATTTTACAAATACTTTAATTCATAAAAATTATGATATCATTCAACTGATAGTCAACAGACTCAAATCATGCAAATAATTTTCAAAACACAGTCAAGAGAATTTTACATAACAACAGTGCTCCGAAACAATAACAATTTTTAAAATTCTAACCATAATTATAAAATATTCACAGTATAAATCAAAGGCATTAATAAATTACACAGTAACATACACAGTTATATTGTAACAATATTACAAAGCTGATATAGTAGTAGGCATTCCGAGATTTAACAGATGATGAAGTTTAAGATTGTGGGATGTGTATATTCATTTTATTTTCCTGTTGGAAATTCTCCATTTGGATGAGTGAGACTTCGCACACATTTATTCTGTTTAAGAAAATTGAAAAAAGATTTGATGAAATGTGAACAAGTATTATTCAAACTCCTTTATAAAAAGGCCGATCTGATATGCACATTATAAATTTTGAGTTATATCCTAAAGAATACAAACGTTTGAATTTATCTTAAAATTAATAAAGAACAGAACGTAAATTAAAAATCTCTTTATCTCTTTTAAATAATATTGATCATCAATTGCACTGCAATGCACTTATTCTTAAAGACTGACGAGCAAGACAGCTTCTAATGCAAATAAAAATCCCCTAGGCCTAAAAGAATGTGACTTAGTTCCGAGTTTGCATAAATGAAAAGTTTATAACTTGTTCAATTTACAGAAAATATTATGAAAAGTTTTAAAGCTATCATCACTGAAAATATTTACTATGTCTCTCAACTTACATAATTCCCGAGGCAATTCCCAAATCATCCTGACCCTGATATTTAGAATTATATTTGTATTTATGAATGAGTAACTTCGTTATTCTCTAGAATTTTTATTTAAAACTCTGTGTAATTGAAAAAATATGAAGAGCTTATCATCCGTGCACATGTAATTTTATCATTTAAAATTATTATTAGTTAATGTCTAGGAAATTTAAAGGAAAACAGGTTAATATTTACACGTGCCTTATTTTATTAACCTCGTATTTTATACTAATGAATATTGTAAATTTTTACTTCTGTCTGTATGAATGGTAGTAGATGCAAATATTTTATCAAAGAAGGATGCACGAATTTGTTTTATTGATTAAAATAACTTGCTAAAAAAATTAATGAAATACTGAGACGGTTTTTCAAAGTTAATTTCCTGGGTGGATGGAAGTGCATGAATTAAAAATACGTTTATTTGAAGAAAGCAGCTGAATTTGTAGCACATACAATGATGAGCCAAAAGCAATAAATTTGAGTAAAATTTACAGCGTGCTTATTTCCGTTATTTTTAAAAATTGTGAATCTTCTCGTGTAAAAAGGGCTAAAAAATGTATTAAATTTCAAAGACAATCTCCAATAGAAAATGGCCTGTCTTGCCAAACAAAACGCAAAAAATAATGTATGTTAATATAACAGCAACAATGCTTTAATGAGATTTTTTGGAAATAATGCGAAAAGCTTTCTTTGTTGTATTAAAAGTCCTCTCTTAAATAAAAAAGATAAGATTTTTGTACGAAAGGATTTTAAACATATAATGTAATATATGTTTCTTCTTATAAACCACATTTTAATACGCTTTATGGTTAAAATGAAAAAAAAAAATCGTATCAAAAACCAGCATGAAAATTTTAGATAAAGACATTTTAAAAGAATGAAAAGATTTACGTAAATACATTATGCTCGCTTATACAGTAAAATTCATCTAAGAACTTAACATTAACATGCATTGCATTTTAAGCCTTATTTATTTAAAAAAAAATGAACTTCCAACAAGAAATATTTTACTATTTAACTATGCACTTTTAATGTGCATGTAAAATATTTTCTTGAATTTTTTATGAAAAAATATTTTGTTTTTAAATACATAAGTGAAAATTAGCATTTCATACTCACTTTTATTTTAAATATTTAAACAAATATTTACCGGAAATATTAAAAGTACATCTAAATACATTAATGCAGTCTGTGAAGTTTAATAATTTATTTGGTCAAAGAAATATTTTATAGTATATTTGAACATATTTTGTAGGAAGAAATGTTGTGAGCTTAGGACGTGGTCTTTATGAAACTATTAAGATATTATATTTTTTATGCATGAAAACTGATTCCATATAGTTCATCTTAAAATGGAGAGGACGTAAAATGTTTGATATTGCAACATATGAATAAGAAAATTCATTTTACAAAAAAGTTTTAGAATGACAATGCCATTTAATTATTTTATAATATGTAATTATTTGTACATGGATATAAAGGAATAAAGTTTATTGCATTTCTTTATTTTTAATTTAAAAACATCATTGAAAAATATGCATAGTATAAAGGAATAATAATAGTAAAAAAACGTGACTTTCTTGTTTTAGAGTTTTGAATAATTAAAATGTATATTGTTCTACAGATTTTCGTATTGGATTAAATATAAAACAAATTTCAATAATAAATGTTTTAAAAAGTAATTCGCACCAAATGTCATTGTTCTGCCTGCAAAAGCTTATGAAAAAAGTTTTTTCAGAATGTTTTTTATATATTTGTTTTAAATGAGGAAGCACATTGACCATGCTACTTGTTCGAGGAGTGGCACCTAGATAGAAAAGATTTTCACTTATGAAGACACGAATTTAATAAATATTCAAGAACTAATCGAATTTAAGCATATGGAGAATTTCAGTAACAGAAAAATAACCATCGGATATACTGCAAATGATACTCTGGTTTCACTACAGCCTATTAGCGAAAACATTTATTTAACTGCCATATCTTCAGTCACCGATGGCTTCAACAAGTCTATATGCAGTAACAGCTGCACTATGGAAATGCAATATCAGACAACGTTAAAGTAAAAACTCAAAAACTTAACATGAATATTCCGTTATTTACAGAGTATAACACACATTATCATTTTGCTTTAGACACATTCAACTGATTCCGATTCTAAAGGAATTGTTTTTTCCCCATAATGTTCAATAAATGACTGTAATCACGTAACAACTTATTCCTTCACTTTTTTCCCCTTTTCTCGTAAAAAATATACTCATCTGTGACTGGCGTTGAATGTATGATGGCACTTGAAGAAATTGAAGGATCTGGCTTTGAACTCATTTCTGAAAAAGAGAGATAAAATGTATTAAGAATGCATATTTTATAGAAATTGAAAATAAATTATATTTTAGGCTTAGTCAGTATCAGATGGTGTCGTGAAGTCATTATTTATGATTCAGGTAATTTTTTTCCCGAACATAGAATGATGGATGTTATGCTTTACACTGTTGGATAAATATTTTCTGCATTAGTCGGCAATAGACGAGTTGCATTCACTGATTACACTAATTGTTTTCAGGATTTGATTGTAAAAGGAAAATAAATGTTATGATAAGAAGATATTTTTGATGCTCTGTAATTGGATTCTGTTCTAACTGAAAGCTTAAATCTGTACATTATTGTTTTAGACGTCCCGCAGTGGTCTGCGTGCTAAACTCCGTTCCCATAAGAACACGGCAAGTGAAGCAGCATCCGGCTTTGCCAGTGCTTGGGAGGGTCATCCCCTCTCGGATCGTCCGCTGTGGAACCGTGTACGCTAATGGGAGCTGGTGCACGTAAAATCCGTCTTGGCTCCACTGTCCCCCAAGTCGTTAAACGATACCTCTGGGGGTGCCAATTTCAGGTGGTGGTTGGTCCATCATCTGGAATCGGTTCAAAATTAGGGACCAACAAGTAGAAGTCCAACCCCCTCGGGGGACAATGGCACCCCTCTTTCCATGGATAGTGTTGTCTATCCATGGACACAACAACAACATTGTTTTAGACGAATATTTGCTGTTTATACAGATAACGTGATGAATATGGATAAATTCCATTAGAAAAATAATATGTTTACAGAATATATATTAGTAATATTGAAAAGTACATGTAAAACAAAAATAAAATAATATGGAAAATTCACGCTTTATCCCTGATTAATAGTAATGCAAATAGATCTTCGTATAATATTATAAAACACCGCAATGTATAGTTAGACGCAGTTTGCATTATTTTCAGTAAAGTAACTAGTATTAAAGTTTTCTAAGCGTTAAATAGTAGTTTATTGGAAAAATGTTTTCTCTTTCTCAAACCTTTTTTCCCGCCAATGGGCGGGCACTTACTCATCAATCATTTTGCCACTACTAAGCCCGAATTACTGGCCATTTTATCATGGGAGCACCCAGTGGTCGGCCAGCGTTACTGCCTAAGGAACGGACAAGTTAACATCCACGCTGAAGACGGAATTCGAACCCGGCATCCGAGGCGTGATAGAATGGCTCTTAAGCCACTACACCACCCGGGCGTCTCCTTTGCCAAACCAGTTAGTTGTATTTAGATGAACTCAACCTGATATTCACGTTTAAAAAATCAACAATATCGTGACACTGAGACAGAAAAATGAATTATCTCGAATTTCACATAACACTGAAAATGGCAATTGGTATTGAGAGAGTCCATTTTTAATTTCTCACCGCGCGAGGGCAGAAGATAAATAAATTTCAGAATATTGTAATAAAAAAATGAAGATAACCGTTCACATACACATTTTATAAGATTCGACTGGAATTTTAGAAAAAATTTGCAGTAAATCACATGAAAGTTATGAATTAAAAGAACTGGACGCAGTTTATAAAGCTCATAAAGAATTTAATTCCTTCGTCTCTGGCAATAATCCGAATGCAAACATATTGGCAACACGATGATTGTGACAAAGTTAAAATATTGACAGTGATTTCTCTGTTTTTTTACAATCTAGTTTTAAGAATATAAAAGAGATATTTATACAGCAAGGGTAATTCCTGCTTTATTGTTATTCGATTAATGTTTTGCATTACACATAAGTAAGCAACTGTATTTAATATCGGAAGAGTACGGTATCTATTGAAAATTCTGTCCCTCGTATCTCTGTGGAAATTTATGCATTTTGGTTTCAGTTGCAAATATTAATAGATAGGTAGAATATGTGATATCGTTTTCCATTTGATTTCAGGCCACTGTGGGGTTTGCAGATAAATAGACTGTTGTTCCCTGTTTCAAAAGATGCTGCAGTCATGTAGCGAATTGTTACGGGAATACAACTGCATTCACTATAACCCGAACATGCAAATTGCTCGTTCCAAAACATCATCAGCTATTAAATAATTGAATCTATGGAAATTTGGAATGTGTTGAATGCGAGATGTTTTTTAATTGAAAATTATTCTTCATTGATTCTATTGCGAATTGATTTGCCTCTTTAAGTTGGATATAAATTTTAACATAAAATTTAGTATGTAAAATACCACTCAATGTGTATTTTGATTTTTAGTTACTTCTTGCAGTCTGCTAAAATGCATCGTTTAACTCTTTGAGGCGCAACCCTTTCCCAATGCCATTTTTTCAGCATTGGGCAATCTATCCAGCTGTTCTCGCGTTCTTCCATTTTTCAGCAGATGCCAGTGCTGTTTAAAAATAATCGTGACCATTTTTTTTACGGGAAATGACGTGCTAAAAAGTAAAGGATTCTCGTGGAGCTCTGTCACCCGCAACTATTTTTATAGAAATCAAATCTATTCTTCGTGACTGACAACAGTCAAAACGTCAGAATTTGGTGTTCCCAGAGCGGGATCACTGCGCGTTAAAGGGTTAAGCTTGTAAAAAGTGTGTTGGTGTGAGGAAACTGTGCCAGAAGCATCTGGATCTGGTATTTTGATCAGAAAAGGTTTGTATCTGAGGATTTTTCTGGGGTTTTTGACTGCTATCACGAAGATGGTCTTATAACCCTATATATTCGTCTAACATTTATTTAGTTTCAAATAACATTTAATGGCAATCACATAAGAACACAACAGAAGTACAAACACAGAAGGAGGAAGTGGCAACTATGGGTTAACGGGATTCGAACTCGCTCGCAGGCGGATGCCAGAAATGGGTGCGAAGACCCACACAGTAATTTGGTCCGCAGAGAAGGTTTTTTAAAGTGCATAGGCGGGTATTTGTATCGCATTGAAAAACAAACGGCCAAAATATCAAACAATAAGTTAATCGTTGCTTAAGAATGAAACAGCGCCCAGCAGTACCGAAACAACCCACTATTTATCAGTTTATCCCATTTAGAAAAGTATTGTTACCCGGTATTCCGTAGGATTTTGCCACTAGCACAAGTTTTCAAATTTAAAGACATATCATTTTCTTTTATTTACATATAAATTTTCCATACCCCAAAATCCCCAAAGTATAGAAATGCAAATTCTCATCAATTTTCAAATCGTAATTGATATCAGTTGAAAAGCAGATGGAGTAATTCTTTTTCTGCATTATCAGTACTCTCATTTTCTTTACAACGATATCAATATTTGCTAACGGAGCTTTGGAGTATCAACAATTTAAATCCTGAAGTAAGTAAAAATTTCAATTACGTGGAGAAATTTTTCTTTATTACTATAGATATCAAATATTTATATCTCTTCGACGAGGCCCTGTATATACTAAAACAGCATAGAAGATTTAAAAGTTTAACCTACCCGTATTTTTATCTGATAATATTCACTTACCAACAAAAACATCTAAATTACAATTTTAAATTAATTTTAAGCAAATAATTTATGAATTAAAACGCACTGCATTTCATTGAGCTTTATTTAAAAGAAAAAAAAACAAAACAAAGAAAACCATAACATATTTTTACAAATTATAATTTTTTCATAATAGTTTTGAATTATTAAGCCATTTTTGAAAAAAAAGATAAGCAGGAATTGACAAAAATATTGTTTTCATTAGACTCCAATTCCATTAAATTTTGGTTCCATTAGTTCTGAAAATATCAACAATACTAATGAAAATGGAACTTTAAGCCATGGTATGCTTCATTCTGTCACTTTGCGCATGGTCATTTTCAGCCTCCTAATAGGGGAGTTAACTATTGATTTAAGGTAAGTGCTTCAGTAGTGGGTCATTTGAAATTTTAAGTTTAAAAACAAGAAATTCCAAGGCTGAATGAAGGCTGCAGCTTTGGTATTTAGTTGCCAAGGGTTTCAACCAATCAAAGCTTTATATCTTATTTTAATGGATAGTTGGAATTTCTTGTTTTTAACTTAAAATTTCAAATGACCACTACTGGAGAACTTACCTCAGCTGCAAGTATTTAACTCGTTTTAATTAAGAGCAATATAATTTCATACCTGGAATAAAAAAAGACTCAAATCAGAGAGAAAAAGAAATGTTTTGTAGTTTAAATTTCAGCCGACCGAGTTGTTTGGTGGGTAAAGCACCGTACTCCGGTTTCGGGTTCAACTCCCGGCGACCGGGGTTCGATCCCCGACTGGGCATGGTTGTCATTGTGTCCGTCCATTCATAGGGAGTAATGCCGACTGCCCACTGGGTGCCCCCGTAATAAAATGGTCTCACCTTCTGGCCGTTGTAAGGGAAATGCCTAATCGGCAAGTTCCCGCCCGTTATTAAAAAGTTTACATTTCAAAGTTAGGTAATAAATAAATATTGTAGATGCCGCATTAAACAGTTAGAGAAAAAAAAAGCAACGATGTACAAACATTTTATTTCTTAAAGAATTAAAACTCAAGATATTGTACTTAGATTCTTTATTATTTTTTAAGGAAATGAAGTGGAGAGGTTGCTGAACCATATTGGTATTTACTTTAAAGAGATCGTTACCTATTTTTTTCTCTTATATTCCTTTTTTTATAAGACACATATTTTTATCTACATATGTCGAAAATGAAAATTTCTTTCTATAGTGGCAGAAAGTATTCTAAATTATGTTCCAGATCAAGTATGTGATTTGTACTGCAGTAAGCTCAGCTTGAAAATAGGAATTCGTTGGAGTGATGCTGTTTGAAAATAGCCCTTAGGAAAAGTTTATAAAATTTGAATAAGAAGCTTATGCCACTTTATATTTTCGTACAAATATGTTGCATAAAGTTGTGGCTTTATTGACTCAGCATAAAGGACATTATATTAAAGCTCGACCCAGAAATATGATTTATGAATACTGAGTTAATGCAAAATATACGGCGTAATTTCATTTCTTTTATTTTTGAGTTCCTAATTATGATATATATTTGAATAACAATTCCGTTAAAAAGATCTGCTGCACTAATAAAACAAAAGAAAATAGCATTTAAAAAATATATGCTTGAAAAACATATCCCCCCTCTTTTTTAAAGAGTTCCCTCTCTCTGTTAAAACTTAATTTTAACAAAAAATACACAAAGAAATGAAAATCATAAATGTAATTTACGAACAGTAAATCTACGCAACCATGAAAAATAGAATAAAATATACAAAACTAGGCTGTATGAAAAGAAGGAAAAAAAGGATGTCTAGAGTGGAATATGCATAAGCTCAGCGAGTGAAAAAATATATTTTGGGTTATATTCTCGCTGCCCAGAGCCAAGATGCCTGTGTTAAAAAGAAATTTATTGTGCGTCTCTCCGAAAACTTTTGAACTATCAGCATTGTTTTCTCTTCGCCATGGAAATGCTACCATTTTGCCCCAGCAAGTTGTTTTTTGGAATATTTTCGAAATTCGCACTGTTTGTTCGCTCGAAATAACTTTATTGTTCTTTGAGAACTGAAAAATTAGCATAAATTCTAAGTTCCTAGGATAGAATAAGACCACTTGATAAGAATACTTAAGCTTTTCACGATTAGTTTTATATCTGTAAACAAAGTCTTTCTTTTTATTGTGCTTTGTAGCACTGGAAGTTATACCAGACATTCAGATAATGAAATGGTAGATAAATTAAAAACATCGCAACATCTAAAATATGATACAAAATAAGGAAAACAATATTTTGGGCTGACATAGATGAAACATTATTCATTCATATTTTTTATTTAAGTTTGTTTGTTTATATGTGTCTAGGGAATATTGTTGGACAAAAATTAGTAAGATGAAAATGGAAAACTGTTTTCAGATGTTAAATGACTCGTGCCAGCTGGTATTTTGTGTTATATTGTAGGAAACATACTCAGAAAATTATTTAGTTTAGAAAATAATATGTTAGTCTTCTTAATAAAATTGGGAGGGGGGGGGGGAGGAATTCGAGGACTCATTTTGGACTACTTTAGCCATTGTACTCACTAGATCAAAAAGCATTAATTACTGAATGAAGGCGGCAATTTAAATTTACACAAAAGGGTCCTTTTTTGACTTGGGGGGTGGGGGAAGAAAACATTTTATAAATATTTAAGTAATATCATCTACGAGATAAAAAAGATGAGATAAGAACATTTCAAACAAATTTTAATTAACTAGATGCACGACGTATACCTACTTTTAATATCTTTCACTCAAATATATATGTGGCAATTTCTATTGAAATTTTATCTGAATATCGTCAAAATAGAGGCAAACTCCAATGGCAGACATCTATTAAATAAAAAGCCGTGCTTTAGTCATTTTTCTAAAATTAACTACCTGATGAGATATTTTTTCGTCAACTTTTTCATAGTTTTCCCTATTTTGTTGCAATTTATGATAAAGGTGACAAATGGTGAAAAATCCTCTATCCTGCAATTTAATATAGCGTACTCTATATCAATGTCTACATTTACATAATTATCAACTGAAGTTTTTAGACAAATTAATAAGTATATTTAAATAAAAATTTATTCATTTTATGCATCTACAATTAAATTTAATATTCTGTATGTCCTTATATAAACAGGTCTTCATATTGAGTTCTTAAGTAATTTGAAAGAGAGAAACAATCTCGCCAATAGAAAATTTACGCGCATTTGTGTTTATAGCATTACAGTAAACTCTAGTTACAAAGAATTTCTCTTTTATAAATAAATGAGATTAACGAATAAAGTAATAATATAAATATTAATTCTGTCATAACGGTTCCTTGAAATTTGTTACACAGAGATATTTTACTGTATAAGATAAATAAATAGTACGTGCTAGATAGTTAACATAATAATACTTCAAAAATTACACCACTGGATACAAAATACAATATACATTTGTAATTTTACGTACCTTAAATACTGCCCGTTTCTGGATCGTTCTATATTTATTCAGAATTGAAGGGTATATGCGAATTACGGTTTAGCGAGGTTTACGAAACTGAAGTCTCCACACACCAGTGGCGCACGCATACAGGATTTTAGTTTAGGGGAGACTGGGCTACAAATACTACTGAACTTGGTTTTAGTGACATCAATTATAGTTATAAATCTCTTATAACACCAAAATATTCGGTACCACTTGACTTGCTCGTAGAACTACCAATGTAACTGGTTATAGAGTCATAAACAATTATCGGATGTTGTGATTGAGTTTAACTCTTTAAGGCGCAACCCTTTCCCAAATCTAAAAAAAAGAGCAGACGTTACCATCGCTGGACTTAACTACCCGCAAGATAGCGGACGATTGAAACGTTCATCGCGTGTCACAGATCTAGCGACCCTTTTTTGACGACAGCTGGCTGTGCTCACAGCCAGTTGTCGTCAAAAAAGGGTCTCGAGATCTGTGGCACGCGATGAACGTTTCGATCGTCCGCCATCTTTCTGGTAGTTAAGTCGAGCGATTGCAACGGCTGCCCTTTTTTCAGCATTGGGCAGTCTATCCAGCTATTCTCGCATTCTTCAATTTTTCAGTAGATGTCAGTGCTATTAAAAATAATCGTGACAATTCTTTTACGGGAAATGACGTGCCAAAAAGTAAAGGATTCTCGTGTAGCTATGTCACCCGCAACTATTTTTGCAACAACAGTCAAAACGTCAGAGTTGGGTGTTCCCAGAGCTGGAATACTGCGCGTTAAAGGGTTAACTGTGTTTCATACACTAAGTACTTATTTCTAAAATATTTTTACCAAAAAAAGACATTAATTTTCAAATAATTTGAAGACGATTTTTAAAAATAAAATATTTTAATCAAGTGACCATTTCCAAATTTTAAAGCTTTTCACTTTTAACTCTCCGCATTTGGTGGGGGAGGGGTAGCCCCCATATTTCCCCTCCGTGGTTGCGCCTATGCCCCACACTATTGCATCGCACAAGAAAACTATCTTGCAACCAGAATACCCGATCTGTCATATTCGCGGGCCCATATCATAATCACAAATCGAAGCTCTGATTACACACTGTCGTCCCCGCCGACGTCATTCCGGACAAAAGGGAAGCTAATAACAAGCTTTATGGTAATAAGTAGGAAAAAGAAGCGCAGAAAGAAAACGCGTTGTCAGGCGCAGCCAAGATGGATGAGGCGGGGGAGTTATTCTTGGGTCCAGGCTAACCAGGAAAGGGATGGGAAATTAGCAGCAGGAAGCTGTCTGGGTGTCAAATAGCGAAGTTGGGGATCAGGTTGACTCCTGATGATCGAGGCACCGTTTTCATTTGCCGGGCAATCAGGAACGTATAAGTTTTAGCTTGTCTCTGCCACGAGATCCGAAAAGGCGGGGGGGATACACACCGTACGCCACTTTGAATGAGTTTGGGGAATGAAAAAGAAGAAGAAAAAGAAAGAAGGGTATTTAGGAATAACATATTAAAAGGGGTAACTATTAGAGGGGACGAGCGTCGGTGATGTGAAGTATTTTTAAAATAAATTAAATATGTTTTAACCCTTCGTATCACCGTGTTTCAGATTTGCAACAAACCGACTGAAGCTGTATAAATTAAAAAAATATATATATTTGAGTGAAAGTTTTTTTCTGGAATAACGTGAGCGTAAAATATTTGAAGAAAAATATGAAAAAAATGTCATATTCAATTAATACTGTAACACGAAATTATATTTGTCGCGCTATCGGTTATTACAGCACTTATAGTGTTTTTCCGAAAGTCAACCTCAAAAGATTGTTAATGATTTTTTTAAAAGTTATCAGCTTAAATTATTCACAAACACTTCAGTAACACTTTGGAATACTACAGATATATTTTTAAGTAGTAATACAAAGATAAAATGTTTTCTTTACAAGAAAAACATTTTGGTCAATAAATTTTACACGAATTACTAAACTAGAGCACACCAACTTTCAGTATGCTTATAATCTGTTTCAGCACATTACAGTAAAAATTAAAAAAAAATTAAGTATTTGAGATATAAAGGGTTAAAATATTGTTTAATGGGTGTTTTTGGACTGAACTATTCAAGAAAATACAGTGCGTGACATAGTATAAAATTTGGAATGGAAATGAAACTCAAATTTTGTATAAATTTACACCTGAATGTTATTGATGAATTAAAAACAGTTTATTGTACTATTGACGTTTGTTTGTTTGTCAAGTTAGTTAAGTTCATACCATCAAATGTGTCCTTAGAGGTACTTGTGCCCTTCCACGATATACCTTTTAGAATTTGGATTCAAATCATAAAAGGGAAGGAATTCAAAATATTAACACGCCTCAGACACTCATAACGACCAAGAAAACTTTCAGATTTACTGATTTATCGTACACGTACAACATGTATACAGAGCAGTAGTGATATCGCAACCCCCTGGTTATTAGCCAACCACTTTAACCAATGGAGTGCTATACCCATCTCCTGTTAACCAATATATAAAAAGTGTGTAAGTACTTTGAATCGGTTTTGTTGTTGTTTTGTGACACATATTGCTGGCACGAAGCATAGGGATGAGCTTTCTTTGTTGAGGCTTTATCAGTGAGGATTGGCAATGAGGATTCATCATTACTCGGAAGAATCCTATTATTTAGTCATCCATTGAGTTTCGGAAAGTTTGTGTCCTGGTTCACATAGCTAGGGTAATCGCCTAGTTTAAGCAGTTACTTAATCAGTGAAAGGGCCAATAAAATTTAGGATAATATTTTTCTCGCAGTTAGTCGTGAAATTAGTTCCGATAATTTTGCTTAAAGAATAGAAATGAAGTAATTCATTAGCGGAAAAATATGATTTAACACAAAATATTTTAAGTTAAAACAGATCACAGCAGGAGTTTACTTCTTTCAAATGACGCCCAGATAAAACATTACTGGAGCGATTGCCTTGACTGCACAGTTAAATGTGATCCAGAAAATAAATTACAGCCTATATGGCAATGTTATAATAGAAAAATATCTGTCAGCATTTTGTATTTTTTATCGTTCAGCCCTTTCATAATTTTCGAATTTCTATCTGATAGAACGGAAAACATGCCAAATAAATAAAAAAATGCACAACATGGCGCTTTTACATAAACGTATCTTACGCTATGATTTATTGCAAGTTATGCTTTCAGATTTGTGTGGATAGCACAGTTATTTTTGTGATGCTGGTATTTTTTTCATTAAGAAGCCAATTTTTTTTGTGTGCTTGTTATTTTGCTATACAGTAGACCACCTATAATACGAGTCCATACGATCCCTAGAACACGGAGAAAAAATTGCAATTGGGCTGCCTATAACACGCTAAAAGAGACTTATATCGTCTACTTTTTTCTAAATGTGGTGAACTCTAAACGTATCTGAAAGAATTTTTGTATGATTTATTAATGACTATGTCATTTTATCTCTCACCCCCTTTATTGAAAATTGTCCGAAAAATGTGTCCCAAAAATGCTACATAAATGTATGCGAAATAATTTTACATGTATTTAAATACTATTAGTTCATAACAGCTTTAATCTATTGTAACAATATTTCATAAGCTGTAGAATATGCATCCCATGTATTCTTCTATAAATAGGTCACAATCATAAAAATTTCAACATAGGGTTACCAGGCGAAATACACGAAAGATGGGAGATAAAATGACAGAGTCAATTAATATCGTTTTAATATGGCAACAATGAAACTAAAAAAATTAGGGGGGTTCAGGGAGGTCTCCCCCTGACGAGGCTCGAACAGGGGTTCGAGGCTCGAAAGTTTATTTAATTCCATTTCAAGTTGACAAATAAAACGTTTTATTAAAATAAATCCTCCTATTTAAACCCGATTTAATTTATGCATATCATTATCATCATATTGTAATAGTACATATCAGTTATGTCTGGTGCATACGTAGTATCAAGTAAGCAGTATTTAATTGAAATATGAAATAAATTGCACAGATAAGGTGTGAGCGGTTGAACAGAGTGGTTTACACTCCAGGTGGAGCATAGCTCAGGACCCGCACAACACGGATTCCTATAACATTGAACAAATCTACCGTGTTATAGGAGGTGTACTGTTCTAAGAAAAAAGTTATGAAGATGAAGAATCTAAACTAGAAAAGGAAATTCAGTATGAACAGTTTTCCTAAATTAAACTGAAACAGACATGTGCGTAATAACAATTCTGTTATCTAACTACATAAGATTATAATTGATAACTACAATGTATTGAGTTCTACCAACTAATTAGACTTTAATTTTAGTAGGACAGATGAATTTTTGGTAGACTTTTTAGTATTTCCATCCGTTATACCTTTATTCAAATAAGAAGAGTTTTATAACCCGCATTTAACTGGAGACGACCTAAAAACTATGAATGCCATCAAGTGCACTTTTCTTTCTAAGTCGAACTCAGAAACAGCACTGGATTGTTAGAAACACGCGATACCAAGAATATTATTGTTATAACTCCAGAATAAAACTAAAACTTCACTGTAAAACACATACAGACAGCACGAACAATATCTTCTGGGCTTCCAAAATGAAACATTTCTGTTGTATTTGCTTGAGTTATTCAAAATTTGATATTCACTTTTAAGTTATGTCTACATAGAATATTTGAAATTCAAATGCAGCTTGCCAAGAAAAACTTAAAAGTGTCCTGTTTTAGATATTGTAAAAGAAAGGAAAAAAAATATACACACAAACCAGAATAATGAAAATGTGGTTGCAACAAAAAAGATATTTGTTGGGCAAATTCAATATTGGGTATCTCATAAGCTGAACTATGCCTGTCTATGGTTTTGTTTTATGTTTCTAGATTTCTTTGTTTGTTGATTCAGATAATCGATTCTGCAAGTATCTAACTCGATATTTTTGTTGTTTCAGTGCATGAAAATGATTGTTTAACTAAAATAAATATATGCTTATGATTTGCAACCAAATAAAAATGGTGCTTCAGATAATGTCTTTTTTAAATTTCAGATTTTATTATCTATTTTTTTAAAAGGTTTTCAAACACTTTAAGAATAAATTTTGCATCTTGTGGCAACATGGAAAACGTGCTCAATTGTGTTTGCCTTATACATCAATAATAGATCCTGTGAAGAAAATATTAAGTACATTTGTCCTTAAACATTTTGAGTGCTTTTATTGAAGATTTAAATTTTGGGTAATAAGATAGAAAAAATCTGGAGTGACTCCACTCGACTTTCCGAACACATAAGTTTAAGATCATTACCAAGCATTAAAATAAATTTTAATCGATGAACAATTCAGCGAAAATTCTTAGTTTTTTTCAATTTGAGCTCAATCGAATGTACCGTTTAAACGCTAGCGCACTTTCAAGAATTTCCACTCACAGGCCATAGTATAAAAGAAATCTTTGTTGTAGCCCTGTAGAAAAACTATAAGTCCTATACACATGAAAATCAATACCGCTATTACTATGGTGGTTTATAACATACTTACCCAATTTGAGCTCAATGGAATGACCGTTTAGGAGGTATCGTAGTCACTCATATACATACACACACACACACACACACACACACATACATACATCTCGTAAAAATAGCATGAATGAATTCAGAAGACCTCAAAACGTGTAAATACACCAAAATCTCGAAGTCGAATTTTTTCAAGATTACAATACTTTCCTTACATGGTACATGTTCGGAAAGTAAAAAGTTTTAAACTAAAAGTCAAAGACCAACGATATTTTTTAAGCTCTTGATAATATAACTAATATTTGATGAAAAAACGGAAAATCGTTCTCGTATATATTTAAAATAAATTTTAAATTTATGCTTACTAAACTTTTACCAGAGATACATAAAATTTGAACGGAAAAAAACTATACTTTTACATAAATACGAGAAAGTTAAAATTCAGCAAATTGTGAACAATTAAAAAAAAACTATCTTACATTTATTTGGTTAAAAGTAGTATTAAAAAATCTACATGACTTATTCAAGAGATTGAATTGATCTTTTGCCATTACTATTATAAAAGCTTTACAATTTAAGTAAGTATACTTTTAGAATCTTTGAATAAAGGAGCATAATTTTATCATGTTCAAACAATGAAAGTTTCTTTTTTGTGAATTTATTTCCTCGAAAATTGTGTATGTGACTTGAATGACGAACATGCATTATAAGATAAAAATGTTTTTTAGCAGATTTATTATAAAGATTTAAATATTTTATACGGATATTTTAGCAGGCTTATTATGAAAAAAGTATATATATATCTTTGGGTGGCCCTTAAATATATGCAATTTTATTAAAGTTAAAATTTTGCTCCTCCCAACCCCTAATATTTTTCCAATCAATAAAAAAGGGGGATCTGTAAAATTTAAGCTTAATCGGATTATTTTAAGGTGACCCTCAAACGCCTTGAAGTTTGAACGATGCAACAATTAACTCTGTTCAAAAACAGAATACTTTTCCCTGTTCCGACAAACTTCTTTTTTTCTTCTAATATGAATTGATGTGGACATATCTAGGCAACAGCAACTAATGTTTAAAAACATTCTGAATCACATTTCTCAATAGTTAGTTGTAAAACTTTCTGAATATCATGAAAATTTTCTAAATTATTATTATTACTACTATTATTTTTCACAAGCACACTTCTATAAGAGAAACGCATTTTTATTTAAAGCAATGATTTGTGTAAATATAACTAATTAAATTTTAAATAGAGCATAATTTGAACGAACATTGAATTTTACACTATTTTTCCCTAAGAGAGGATTTAGTAGCAGTTGTATAGTTTTTTCGATGTTTAGGAACATCTGTAAAAGAAATTGCTTCTCAATTTCATCTTCTGTGAGAATGTTTGTTGTTATAATTCTGATTAATTTTTACACCTCTTTCTGCAACGTCATTCACAACAACTAAATTCTGAATTTTTTCTATTCAACTTTTATAACAAGGATCAAATTTCCATGCTGAAGGATTTTTGCCGAGAAAATCGGTGCTAATAGAAAATCTTGCGAAGAAAGACTTTGTACCAAGCGTTACAAAAGACGAAAATTCACTTTTTATGAAAAAAGAAAAATCATTTCGGTACAGAATGTACTTCTTCAACTGATTATTTTCTCTGATATATTTCTCTTCTTCGTATTTGCCCTCTTTTAGCATAATTTGAGCCATATTTGTTCCAACTGATGTTGGAACATTCTCATCAAATAATGATAGAGCCACAGTTTCGGGAGCTAAGTACCAGAGATGATTACAAAATTTATTAGTAGTAGCCGTAGTTATTTCTGGGTCAATATCCTGATAATTTATCAGTTGACGCATGAATATAGGAAATATAAGGTGCTTTAATTGAGTCTGATGACAGAAACCAAGCTCGAACGTACACTCTAGCAAATAAAAATGTAGATTCTTTCTAGTGAGTTTTTTCTCCGTGTCAGATAATTGAAATTGATTTTGAAACATATATATATATCTATATCTATATCTATATATATCTAATATATATATATATATATCTTAAAGGCATAAATTGCTTTTGACATCCACATAGCATGACTTACAGATCCTGGTGTACGAAATGATATTCTATTCTTCGGAATGCCGCCTAGAAAGATCGTTGTTAGCTCCAATAATTCTCAGTAATCATCTAGCTGTTGTTTCTGCTTAAATATGTTCAAGAAATTCAAGAATGGTCGAGCAGATATCATTAGGTATATCATTACTACGAGTTATGTAAAAAGTTTTGTTGATTTTTGTTCAGGTTTGTTTAAATCTCTGAAAAAATGTCATGTCTGGACCAGAAGTTGAACCGAAGAGTGAGTCAAAACAGCTCTTCAAAACTAATTCAAAAATGTGATGATGGCAAATGAGATATAATAAGTCACGATTGAAAAGCTTTTCTAAGTTTATACAGCCACCATTCATTCGACCTGTGTAGCTTGCAATCGTATCACAGCAAAGTGCCTGAATTTTATCTGTTATGCCCCACTTTTCAACTGCTTGATAAACAGCCATAGTCTGGCCTTCTCCCGAAGGAGCTCATATTTCAGGAACTCCCAGCCATTGTGCTTGCCATGAAAATTACAATTATTGCAAGTCTATTGACCTTTTCAATACCTGTAAGTGTCTGTAGCAGCTTTCTATCCCTGTTTAGGTTCATTTGGTACCGAATTTCTCTGTATCCTTCTTCTCAATTTTTTTTCTAAGGCCTTGAAAAGAAGTGCGATTTATTACTAGGTTTTCAGAAAGCACCAGCCGCGGCCATTAGTAAGTAAACTGAATTTCTATCACGGATTTTGCATCTGTTAAAAACTTCAGACATACGGGGAGTAAAAAACTGCAGTGTATCTGGATTTACTGGAACTGTTGCTGTTGATGCCATTGTAAATAATTTCTGAACGATGACAAGGGAATCAACACTGTCGTTATCACCTTCGCTACTTTGGATGCTTAGTGTTGAGTCGTCAGTTTTTGATGTAAAAAGCTGATGAATAGGAAAATGTTGTTCCATTTCTTCATAAGCCCTTTTTCTCCTGATAGCTTCCTCTGCAATGCGTTTCAGAGTTCTTGGAAAACCGTTTTAATCACTGTTATGCGTTTTTGTGTTTATGTGACTTTGCGGCCAGACTATATTTAGAATACCCGATTTCTTACCTTAGATTGTGATGATGGTAATAATAATAATAGCAATAAAAATACTTTGTACTGATTAATTTAAACAAAACAGGCAATAATTTCCATTATTAGTGCTACATAGGTTACACATAAAATAATTAAAATTAAAAAATAATAATTGAGAAAAATGACTTTTTTCTGAGCGATTTCAAATCTTCATCGACAATTAGGGTCACCTTGCTTATTGTCCAATTGAGCTAAAATTTTACACAGAGCATTTTTTTTTGATGATTGAAACAAGATAGGGGGTTGGGAGCAAAATTTTTAATAAGTTGAAAAATAAGAGCCACCCTAATATATAAATAATTATCGATTTCTTTTATATACGTATCTTATAAAGGTAATATTAATAAACATAAATAAAAATTTTAATGAACATAACCAAGAAAGAGAGGTCCCGCACGGTACTAGTCGCTAAGCTCCGTACCGATAAGAACAAGGAAGGTGAAGCAGCATCGGCTTGACCAGTGCTTGGGAGGGTAAACACATCTGGGTTGGGTTTCAATGGAACCTCGAATGCTAATGGCAGCTGCTGCGCTTATAATCTACTAGTGGCTCCAATGTTCTCCATGTTTAAACGATACAACTAGGGCGATGATTTCAGGTGCACTCCCAGCAAGGTCTCTCACTTGGAATCCGTTCAAAATTAAGAGACACCGAGCAAAATCGGACTTCCTCCCACTGGGGCACACTAATATGGAAGCCATTCCCATTTCGCCCCTCGCCGTCTTATAGGGAGGATCTGGCACAACTCCACAGTAGAAACAACAACTAGAAAGAAAACTATCTAGCGTTGACTATCTAGCGTTTTGCTTGCAAAAAATGAAATATTTTATTCCTCTGACATGCTAGTTATAAGAACAACAGAAGCGTGGGATTGTTTCCCAGTGTGGAATTGCGTCAAGTTAGTAATGCAAAATTTCCGACTTCTGTCTCAGACACAGGAACGTGATTCTCTTTAGAAATATGTCTCATTTGAAGTTTATACTGGTGAAGGTTTCAATTTCGTCAAAAATTGCTTGTGATTTTACACCACTGAGTTTTAAATTTACGTATTTGAAAATGAAATTGCTATAAACTTACAGCAATTTATATAATTTTGAATTTAGAGCATATGTGTTTTAATGTCCTCGTGCTACCTACTTGAAATTTTCATTACAATATGCAGGGGCTATTTTTATCCCTACGTTGTGCTATAAATATTTTGTTTTCAGTGTAGTTTGTAATGTTTAGTAAAATATCTTATCAGTTTAGATTGATAAAACAATATTGATGTTAATTGCATTGTTTGCAATTGTTTGTTGGCAATGCCAGGTGCCAGTTCAAATTTAATTCTGTTGTGTCGTGGGATTTCGGCCAGTTATCTTTACACGGGATGTAGGCCGGGGGGGGTGCCTCTTTGGGGTCTTTCTAAGGTGTCCTAACCCGTATTTAAGTTATCAGCTCAAATTTAAATATCGAATTATAATGCACTTAGCTTTCTAAAGCTTTGTGTAAGAATTATAGAAAGGTAAGCAAGTGTTGCTAAACCTAAGCTTGATAAAATACTGTCCTAGGCGAACTTTCATTGTATAGTATTGCACATACAGTATAAGTACGGAACATTAAGGCATGTTTATTTATATATATAATCGTTATTGAATAAAGAGGCTAAAATACCACGTTATGAGATAATGAAGACACATTTTTAATTAATATTAATATTTTTTTTTATTACCCAATGAGAGAATACTATGATCAAATTAGGAAAAATGATATCTGCACTGTCTTTGCAAATAAATAAATTGAGGACAAATTCATTCAATTCCTTATGGCATAGCTGCAAACTATTTATTTTTAAAAGCAAAAGAATGTTTTACAGCGACATTTTACCGTGAAACATTGTTTCATGGTGTAGGACAGGAAAGAAAACTAAACAAGGTATCTCTAGCAATGCTCTTTTGGAACACTTTTACCACAAAGCTTCTTAAAAAAACAAGTAAAAGCACCTTAGATGACTATAAAACTTTCAATTTATTAAAGAGATAAAAATCTATCCCCAGGCACGATCTATAACTTTCATTAAAACACATTCGCGGCGCAGATATTTCCATATTAACGGCTCGTTTATTTTCCCACGATGCATTCATTCAACAATAAAACGCGATCGTAGAACAGAAGAGTAGTAGTACCATTTGGCGCAATCCATCACTTAAAACATTCTGTTTGTTTGCCAATCAGGCGAAATCCTACGGGAGACATAATAGATGAGTTAAAGACATTATAGGGATAACATAAGAAGCTATATGTTATTTCCAGTGTCGAATCATGCGCTGTAATCAAAGGGGGCTTAGTGACAGAATCTGGATAATGCATGTCTGCATGTCTCTTTCTTGTTTTTGTTTTATTTATGTACGCATTTCTGGTGCGTTTGAAAGGGGGTGTGGTGGGGTGAGGAATGCTAAAGTTGGTTTGTTTCAAGCGAGAGAAGGAACATTAAAATGAAAAATGTGCCCGCTAAGCTACAGAAAGCATTAAAAGAAATCCTTTGTACCAATATTTTTCGGAAGAGAATGTGTTTAGAATATGGAGAAAAGGTTACGACTGGGGGTTGGAGAGTATTCGCATAAAGACAATTATTAAAAATGGTAATATAGTATAGATTTCTGCAGCGCAGTATTGCTTTGTGGAAGAAAATATGGGACAGTTGCAGTTCTTGTGCAAGATTTCAGAATTTATTAGTTTAAATATATTGAGGGAGGTCCGCTCTTTTTACATTTATGTTATTGCGTAATATATTTCCCATTGTCATGAATTTATGCGCATAAAATTCACGTAATTTTCCATCTGAAATCTATAAATAACATTTATTTCGTGGGATATAATTAGTTTTTATCACATCTGAAGATAAAGTTTTATAGCTTGATATTACTGCGTGCTTGATATTAGAGCTTAAGCTCTAAAGTTTCTTAACCGCGTTTAATGACACGTCATTTTCAGATTGATTCGCTAATGAAGTAAAATTAAAATCTCGTATTTAATGTCTTATGTCAGGAAAGTGAAAGGCATTTAACCCTTTAAGCGGTCAATTTTTTTTACCGAAATGCTTCCAAAAAAGGCATATTTTGAAAGGCATATGATGAAATATTCCCGCTCTAGGAAGAAAAACCCGGATGAAAAGCATTTCAGTTACATGGACAAGCCACGTCATCTATTGAAAAATATTAATACTAAATAGTCTCTTCACAATAATGAAATAAACGGGCAAATCAGAAAAGGAAAGGAGAAAATATCCGATGCCCGTACGCTATACGGGCAAACTAGTTGAGGCCAATTTTGGGTAGCACGTACACTGTACGGGCAAACCGCTTAAGGGGTTAAAAGTCTTAAGGCAGTATTATCACTGCCTTAAGACTTTTAGGAAGGTGGAAACTGCAGTTTTCCATGGTGTTATATTTAAAAAATATATTTCATTCGTACAATTCACGGTTATTGATACATTTTCTCATTTTTTTTTCTTCAACTCCCAGCTACTATAATACGAAACATACCAGGGCTTTTTTCACATTTGAGCATACACTCAGCCGATTATTTATAATTTCACATTTCACATTCAGCCGATATTTTATTTTCAAATTTAGAAAACCTGCTTGGCAAATATTTTAAAGATATCCAAATTTCAGGAAAAAAAATGGCATTATACATGCGCTTGCCAGACGTCCCGGTTTTCAAACAAAATCCCGGTGTCCCGGCCGGTTTACTTCACGTCCCGGTAAAAATTAAATTTGATTATAGATGACCAAAAAAGTTAATTGTGAAGGATTATTAAGGATAATTACTTTGTCATTTGTTTCACTGTACTGTATAAAAAGTGAGAACTATCGAAGAGTGGTGGTGTGCTAATAAGTATTGTTCAAATTTTTATTCCTCATTCAAAGTGATTCTTTTTACTTAAGCAACTTATAAATATTAACATGTAAGAAATAAAATGCTTAAATTTATATGCTTGTGTCATTTATCAATACCCCTGGTTCAGGTTCTTAATCAGTAAACATTTATTCATAGCATTGAGAATAAACTATCCTCTAAAACACTCCAAAAACCCGCCAAAAGTGTGTACCCTTGAGGGGAAAATGTAAATGCAGTGTTACGGCCAGAAATCTGGACCGAGGGGAGGAGATTTCCCTCCGTGGTGGACTTTCTAAGGGATCCTAACCCGTATTTACGCGAAGTTTAGTAGAAAACCACGGGAAACTCCGAACGGTTAGGTCGGCGGACTCGACCTGGTTTTGAACCAGGCATCATCCGTCTCCCAGTTGAGAGCGCAAACGCGTTCAACCACAGGTCGGGCAAATGTACCCTTGAATACCCGTGACACTGGGGGCATTCATCGGTGTCCCGGTTGAATATTTCAGAAATCTGGCAAGCCTAATTATACATAGTGTCAGTAACTAGGCAGTGGAGAAAAATTTGACATTATACCAATAAATTGTGGATGACATAAGGAGGCAAATATTTTTCCCTTAATAAAAACATCATTTTGATGGGTAGATATCACCTAGAGAAAATGTATCCAAAGACTGAGAACCTTGAGACATCTAAGAGTGTATGGTTATTTTATTTCTAGTTCTTTCCCCATAAGAGCACGTAAAGTGAAGCAGCACCATCTTGAATCTTGCTTGGGAGGGTGAAAACCTCTCTGGGCTTTGAAGCTGTCGAACCGTGCACGATAATGAGAGCTGATCCACGTAAAATCTGTTCGTGGTTCCAATGCACCCATCCATGTTCAAACGATACCTCTGGGTGAGCCCATTTCAGGTGCTAGGTCTCTCAACTGTAATTGGTTAAAAATTAGACCACTCATAGAGGGTAGCGCTCGCCGTCCTCAAAATGAAATAGCCAGTAGTTCGCGCCTTAGTAATAGCAACTGCTTGTGGCATCGTCCACCCAATGGAAAAAAAAAATGTTAATAGTTAAACCGAATGAACTGGATTGCCAAAATTAAAATTATGTTTAAATACAACTAAACTTGCCATAGTGATCTGGTTTATGATGATCGCTCGAGAGAATACAAGTACAAGTCACGCAATACCACAGAAATTACAAAATGAATAAAGATGCACAGTTTTATCGAATTGATCAAAATTTTACAAAGATTAAATAAATACAAAATTTTAAAATTTTTACGGGACCCATACAGTAAGATTCCGAATTAATAAAATGTGTCTCATCATTAATTTGGGGATGGACAAAATTCCAGATTTTCACCATAAAAAGACTCAGAGATATGAAAATAAATACAGCTTGACTTAAACCATTTTCAATGACTATCGAGGCGAAAAAATTATACCAGAAGATGGCATTTCAGGGTCTGTACATAAGTTACGAAAGAAAACAATGCATAAATACATACTTTTGCTATTATTGGTATTGTTATTGTATAGCCACTTACCAACTTCATTCAACCATATCTCTGAGCCTTTTTATTATGAAAGGCTGAAATTTTAATGCCTAAAAATGGCCCAATTAATGCGATCGACGAATTTCAATATTTGAGAATTTATTTCGTATGGGAGCCGTATAAAATTTATAAAAATTTAGATTTTGTATTCAGATTTAAATCTTTCAGATTTAAATCTGAAATCTAATTTTAACGGATACCATTAATTCTTTAATTTTTTCGTAACTTTGTAATTTATAGTAAACGTCTATCATCAACATTTAAGAAATAAACCCTTATGTAATATATGCATACATAATAACTTATATACACATTTTGCATCCATACACCACTGTCTCTTGGATAGATATATGTTAACTTCAGTACAAATGAGTATCAACTTTCCCTGTAAACTCTTATGACGAAGTCTGACATTCTAAAAAATAAATAAATAAATTTCAACAGAGTTTGATACAGAGTAAAAGATACATTTTATACTTTAATAAATGTTTCTGCCTGCGCTAAATTTGTAACACGATTAAATAATGGCAGAAGAGTAATAAAAATTCATTGAAGAAATTGAAAATGTGCATGCGTTCTACTGTAAAAATATATTTCAAATAAAGGTTTATACAGCTGACAAATATAAGTTTCCGAAATGATGGTTGTGTTAGTGTTTTCCTCTTACAACTCATTTCATTCCAAAGTGCTTTTTGTTTTCTCAGGAACGCATTAATTTCGCATGACAGGTAAAGTGTGATTTATTTATTTTTATCAGGTAAGAGATTTCTCAGTTTACTTACTTCAAAACTTTATTTCGATACTTTTTAGGAATAGTCTGCTGATTTGAGGTTGTATTTCTTAAACAGTTATGAAATTGTTTTGCTTTTCTCTTTGCATTTAGTTTCTAGTGTACTTCATTTAAAAGGGGGGGAGGCATTTTACCCCATAATTTTGTCAAAAAATAAGTTTTCTTTACTAAATGAAAGTCTGTTAAACTATGAATATTTTGACACCTTATTTTTAACTATACGCCAGTAATTTCACGTGATATTATAAAATGTATTTATACGCTCAGTGCAATTTCATTGGAAAACAAACTCTTCAAATGACTTTTTCTCCATGTTAATATTTTTTCCACTTTCATGTTTTAAAAAAGTTTAGGCATTTTTTGTTTTTCAGATAATCACTTAAAATATTTTGTATACATATTTTTTTATTGTATATCTGATAAATCTGTGCATGGAATTAGCCTTATGTTTTTTTCTTTTTTTATTTCAGAAATTATATGAAGATATGCTATTTTTTATTGATTTACAGTAGAAAAATTACATTAAAATTTCTCTTAAATGTATCTAAAAATCCACGCACAGTCTTGTGTAATATATATCTGAAATTTTTTCTTAAATTGGGCAAAAATCTTTATTTTTAAAATGTAGTAGAGATTTTTAAGAAGTAAATTTTTAGTTTTTTTAAAATTTTACTTAAATGTGCAGTTTAAAAAGATTTATTATTTGAAAATGTACTTTTAGTTGAATATTGAAATGCATTCAGCGCATAAATTGTACCATATTTTTTTAAAATGAAAAAAATATTGAAATGGTAAACAGACCCTTTAATTGCATATTTCACCCCTGAGCTTAAAGCTCATAAATTTCCGTTTCTTTAATGTGTTTATTTTCTTTATTATTAATGAGCCTGAATTTGGGATTCATCGTTTTTGCTTTTACCTTTTATTTTTAGAGATTGTACGAGGATTTTCCGAAAAGTAAGTTTCCCACGGTCAAGAAAAATGAACATAACATTATTACCCAAAAAGATATACTGCAAGAGATACAGCAATATTTCAGTTACTTTTCAACATATGAATAATATGAACAGTAACACTTATCATACCGTGGAATAAGTTTTCGTAGTTCAGTGTCATAAAAGTCTGCCGCCTGAGAAAGGAGCCATAGTGTCACAGTTGTCTGCAGTCTTCGTCCGTGGAAAAATGATGCCCGGACAGGATTTCCTTTATTTTACCCATGGTACTACCCTATAGTACAGATCTTGCTTCCAGTGATTTGCACCTTTTTCAGGGGCAGACTTTTATGTCACCGGGCAACAATATCCCACTGCATGTCAAGTAAAGCAGTTCAGGTTATTCTTATATTCAGAAGAAGCTGAAAGATTGCTGTAACATTTTGAAATAAATTTTTCCAGGTAATAATGTTTTGTTCCTTTTTATTCGTCATTGCAAATTTACTTTTCGGACGACTCTCGGAGTAATTTCAGAAAATATCCTTGGTTTCCAGGGGGTTATTTGTTAAAACTTTAACTAATGTTAACGCAGAAGTAATTGCTTTTGAATCAATCTGTACAAGGAACATACTTGAAACAAATTAATAACAGTTTCTCAGTATTAATCAACGATTAAAATAATCTTGGAATGTTTCTTTTGATACGTTGAAATGTGTTAATCACAATGTTTTTTTTACGGCAACTTGATCAGTATCGTCATCCGAATCCGATCATCATCAAACTTTTTTTCATCTTTGAAGACCGTATTAATAAATGCAGTACTGATGATTTAATTCTTAAGAAATTATTTCTTGGTAGGTTATGGTAGATCAGGAGATACTGCTTTTACTCCGTATACGAATCTCAACTGAGATGAATTGATTTTTCAAGTACACTGTATTCATTTACGTAAATTCTATAGACTTGATCTATTTTACGGAGAAATATATTTAAAAATAAATCATACACTTTTATTGATATTAATCATTCTCTATTTTATTCACAGATTAACATAGTATCTAAAAAGTTTAAAATATAGTTATTAACCCCTGAAAAATACATTTGAAATTTCAAACATTGTTTTTTGATATTTTTGAAAGTTATTTCGAATTTCTAAATAAGCATTATTTCCTTTTCTCTTTCATTAAATTCTAAAAAAAATGTGTTTGGTTATCTTTCATTTTTTTATTAGCTGAATATTTTTGTTCTGAATTGCGATTGATTAATGCAATAAGAACTTTTGAGTCCGCAGAGCAGAGCTTTATTTAGTTATTCATTTAATCATTCTTAAACGGACCACAGAAGATAAATGTTTGAATGCGATTTTTACGGATTTCAATAAATTGCACAATACTTTTTTTTACCCCGCTTCGCCTTCAATGGATATTTATAAACGAAATCTCAATCTACTTCTTTGAACACATGTATGCATGCTTTATATTAGATTGGCCCCACCATGGCCGAGTGGGTAAGACACTCAAAATGGTGGACGGCTGAAGTGTGAAGGTCGAGCGTTATAGCCTATGATGCAGCCGTCGATCTAACGGTCTGGAGTTTTGGTCCGTTTTCTCTAGATGTAACGTGAATACGTGTTAGAAACCCTTAAAAAGTCCTTCGACGAAGGCACCGTCCCATCTTTGGCAGATAGCCCTTGCGTAGTTTTGCCATAACAGAACATAAACTTTCTATTAGTTCGACTAATTATTCTTTTACTGGCGCATTCCAAAATAAATAAATAAAAAATAAAATAAAATTACTATTTCAGAATACACCCCGCACTTGAACAACTGCAATGCATGTTTTAAATAAAAATAAAGTTCATCTAAAAGTTAAACATAGCTTCACATTATTCTTCAATAGGGAATGAAAATATAAACAAATACGGAAAACTGACTCGAAAAATCTATATTTCATTTTGGCATGTTTTATCAAGTGGATAAAACTAAAGATGATAACAAATATTACACTCAGCTTTTGAAACAAATTACCGTATAAAATCCGAGATTACTTTCGAAAACGATCGCATATGGTGACCTGCCGTTAAAAAGGGAAAAAAAAAGAAACAACGCATTTTTTTTTTTCCCCAGCGGCATTTCATTGTGAAATTTTATTATTTATTATGCTGCTTCAACAAACATTTTCACAGAGGAAATATATCGTTATTGGACTGTAAAGCTTTTCTGCAACATAATATGGTGACAGATTTGAGAAATGCGATCCTGAATCATTTTTCATAATCGTGTTAGTTCTAATCAAAAGAAAATTTTCGACACAGTATTTGCTTTCAATAAAAGTGAAAAATGTACTTTGGTAGCTTCTCTTTGGAAAAGGATGCGTTTCTACATGTTTTAAAATGTCGCATTTTATAATATCCGATCGATTTAGCTTTTTTTCTTTTGCTTTACGTATGAGAAAAATGTAGTATCTCTTATGTTTAAATATGGAATTGTTAGATTTATAAATCAAAGCACTTTATGAAAAAATTATGAAAAAAAAAAGGACAAAAATTGTGGTGCAAAATTTGTCACGGTGGAGTTATGATAACAACATTATTTTGATGAGTAATGGTATAGTCAAGAGTACAGATCGGATGAATTTAGAATTAATGAGCTCATAGCTCTTGTTGAAAAACATAAAACCATCAGCCATCGCTAAATATTGTTGGGCTGCCAATCATACTTTTGACTTTAGTTCAGCTAAACTCATTTGAAAACCCTCTCACCCCAGTGAATTAGATTTTCTTGAAGCTTTTAATATCTAGGAACACATAAATAATCTTGTTGATGTTGATTTTGATACCCCCCCCTCCCCATTCTGAATGTTAGAAATCCCTCTGTTCTCAGTTACCTTAATTTCCTCTTTTCCCATCGGTCCCAATAAAACCGTCTCCTGAATCCTTGTTTCGCTATTGGCCCTCATGAACATTATCCCGAATCCCAAGTTGTAATTTATAAACAGAGCAAATTTTTGACATTCTCATTTTAGACAGACGACAGCATGTCAAAGATGCCGAGACCGGCATTCTATTTTAATTTTTGTATTGGTGCTCTCATACGTCGGTTTTTAGGGATGGACGCGAGACGAGAAATTGGCGCCTCGCGTCTCGCAAAACAGCCGAAAAGCTTTGTCTCGTCTCGCAAAAATCCCTATATCATAATGTTAAAAATGCTTGTCTCGTCTCGCAAAAAAGCTGTAAATCTCTGTCTCGTCTCGCAAAAACTCGTCTCGCGTCCATCCCTATCGGTTTTTGACGCTTATTTAGTGTCTTCTGCAGCAAGCTACGTTTTCGCGCTTATTACATTCAGGGACATTTGCACAGCTACAGCATCATTATCACTTTTGTGTCCAAAAGCTAAGCATAGTTCCTAAAAACGTGGGAAAGTCTGAATAAGAGACAGATTCAAAATATCTAATCTCTATTAACTTGTAAATTTTTTTATCTCAGAAGTTTTCCCGTTGCTACAGAGCTAGAATGGAAGAGATTGATTTTCCTACCCAAAGATTCCCATTGTAAGGCTGGCGTCAAAGTTTCATCAATTGTCAGAAACTCTCATTGCTGCAGGCATACCAATATCAAAGTGGCTCACACGCGAGTTTGTGTTTTGCATCATCATTTCCTTGAAAAAAATCGTTTGACGAAGTTTAAACATAGCTCATAGGTTAAATATTAGGTCACCCGAAATTAAATGTTTTTTACATAAAATTCAAAAATTAAATTTTTTATACATTTTTAATGACAAATCTGTTGTGCCCAAACAATGAATTTATATTTGTTATATTTCAAAGTAAAACATTTCCAACGATAACTTTTTTTTTTCTTTTGAGCAGGAAATTTAAAAACAAAAGGAAAGACCGGTCATCTTCCTTTTGTGGACGAATTTCGAAACATCGTGAAATTGATTTTTAAGTATTAGTCTGTATTACATTTTACAGCAAAAATCTTGCGGATATCTGTTTTTCTTTTCTTTTTCTTTTCTGTTTTTTTTAGAAAGTGAAAGATTTGTAAATAGATCGTTTTGGCCTTCTATCCCCGTTGTAGGTTACGAATTTCGACAAATCTTTTCTTATCAAGCAAAAAAATTAGCAAATTTTCGAATTTGGTATTACTAACTTCAGTTGTTTTGGATAGGCGAACAATAACTCACGAAAATCAATATTACTTTCTTGTTCCTAATATTTTAGTTGACGTCTAGATGCGTAAAGTACTTGTGCATGTTAATATCTTTTATTTATGTATTTCACTAAGAAACACTGGCTCTACCATCACCGAGTGGATAACACTCCGAACATAGAACGCAGAAGTGTGAAGGTCCAGCGTTCTGACCTGCAGCGCGGCTGCGTATCTAACGGTCTGAAACTTTGGTCGATTTTATCCAGATGTAAAATAAATACGCAATAGAACCCCTTCAAAAATCTTACAACCAAGGCAACCCCCCTAAGCACATAGTCCTCGCGTAGCTTTGCCTCAACACAACAGCGATAACAACTCTGTTGTGTTGAGACGACGATACAACAGCGACAACGACGACTGACACACTAAAGAACTGTGATACATTTCCCTCTAGTTGTTCCGTTAATTTGTGTTTATTCCATACAATAAGACATTTGTGTTGGGAAATAGCTTTAGGTTTCATAACACCTAATGGGGGAGCACCCTTGTGTTGGGTAATAATGTTTAGGTTTCATAATTAATGCATTCGATCTAATTTATAGTTTTTTCTTTTGTAAAATATGGCATAAATTTATATTGCATGCATCTGGATTTAAACAACCCAAGGCTGAACTGTAAAATGGGGCTTTTATAGTTTCTGCGATTCTTCCAATCTTCAGTCTCTTTTTACTGTATATTTAATTCAAAAGAAGTTTTATTTCTTAAAAGTAAATGTTAAATTCATATAAAAAATCTGGCAATCAAAAAGGTTTTAGTTCTTTTGAGTTTGGTTAATTCTAGATTGAGTCGCATGTCTCTGAAGAGTATTCAAAAAATACCACATGGGTCATTTTGCGGACCACTACAGGAATTTTCAGGTACAAATTTAAGACGCAGCGAAGGAACTGGAGACAAATCAAGCTTCTATTTTTATTTCTTAAAAGTAAATTTTAAATTATTATCAGAAACCTGGCAATCAAATAGATTTTAATTCTTTTAAGTTTGGTTTAATTCTAGCTTGAGTCGCATGTCTCTGTATAGTATTTTAAAAAATACCACATGTGGGTCACTCAGCAAGACACAACAGCGTTTTTCAGGATCAAATTTAAGATGTAGGGAATGAAATAAAAAAATTCTGGAGACAAACAAAGCTTTTAAATAGGAGAATTAATGAACGGTAACACAGAATTTATTTAGAACAGAAAGCTGAAAAATGTTCATGGTCAGAAACAAATTAAAAAATAAAAACAAGAATAAAATCGTGGCTACTACTGCAAGAAAATAAAATACCGTGGCTGAAGGAAAAGAAAAGACAAGGAGACGAAATAGTTTGTGGAGAGAGTAAGGAGTTTCTCTAGCGATTAGATAAGAAATAAAAGCCGTGGAAATACATTCCTTTATTTCAGAAAGAGGAAATCTTAAGCCCTTAACCCTATGACATTTTGAAAAAATATCCTTCTGGGATTTGATAGTTAAACCGCATCTCTTTAATTTAAGGAGATTTTTAAATTTAGAAAATCCCCTACATGCGTAAACGTTGCTTTCAACTGCCTTATCATTTAAATTGAAAAAAGCAAAAGCTTAAAAGGACACAACATTTTTGAATAAGTAAACACATTGAAACAATTTTTAGTTTTGGAAAAAAGCCTTACTCGTTTTGTATGGCATTTATTTTTAAATTCTCAATCTTTCTCTATGATTCTGTAATTTAGGATGATCAAGTCAATTATTTATAAAAAAGAACTTTGATTTTGATAGATAGCTCTTTCCATTTTTCTTATTTAAAATGAATTTCCACGAGTATATGCTTCTTAAATTCGAAAACTAAATTTTGTAAGATTTTAAAAAGGGGATTGAGTGATGAGATGTACTGCGCTCTGATTCTTAAGGGTATCAGCTTTTCTTAGTGACGTTAACTGAGTGTTAGGAAGGTAAAACTATTTGGCAGAAGTTAAATCATACTTCTGTACATGATTTATTCATTAAAGAAGTTTGCGTAAAAGACTGAGATTATTATTGACAACAGATTACGAGCTTGGAGATAGATAAATATATCAAAAACAGGCCTTCTGCCAGTGAGTTGTATAAGAAATATGACTGAATAAAATATAAAGTGCCTATTATTTGTCTATCAGTAAAGACAAATACTGAACGTTGAAAACAAATTTCTGATAAAGTCTAAGAACACCAGTACACTCCTTTGAGATCGAACATATATAACGGATTGTGAGCTTTCCCAGATTATCTCCTTCACGAACGTTCCGCGTTGTCACGAAATCATCAGCATCTAAATCATTATCACGCTATCAAGAACATCAACACGCCCAAAATGCATTAGCGGTCTCTAATTCACAGTCCTGCATTGTGTATGCACAGTAATTGGGCCTAATGTTTTCGTTATAATTACAGTCGAATCTATCCATAGTAAGGTACCTCTTACCAAAGCTCGGCTGTAGATAAATGATACATGAATTGCGCGTAGCGAGACAGAGATAAAATATCTAGCGCCGGAGAAACATGAAAATTTTGAGCTCCTAAGATGTCAAATTTTGTAATACTTAAGTATTAAGATGGCAAGGGTCATGCAAAAGTTCCTCAGCCTAAATTGCCAAAATAAATTTTTTCTTGTTGACTTCGTATAAATGCAATGATTAATTATAAAATACAATATGTATCAGAAATAGGACACATAAGAACTGAGAATTTCGTAGCAACCCATGATCGGAAATGTCAGGAAAAAATGGTAGCAGAGGTAGAAGATTTGAAAGAATAGAAGAGAGTGTTTCATTGAAAACATTTTCAGGACATTATGAGTGAAAATGGCGAACTAGATGAATGTAGTTCATAATGTTACAGCAATCAGCACCATCAGACTTCAAGTATGCCTCACGGCGATATCGCATCGATTACCAGAAACGGTGATCCCACTGGGAGAGAAAGTTTTTCGATTATAGCAACAGCATAAAGTATTGCCACGACATCTACTGTAGACTTCACAGGCTCTTGATACGCGATAGCTATGAGGGTTCCGCACAGAAAGAAACCAACGCCCTATAAGTCAGGTAAGCATGGGGGTTACTATACAATTCTCAATACTAATGCGGAATTTATACTGGCCGTTTGTTTGTTTGCCAGGAGAGGACAGCTCAAGTCACTGAATGTCGTTTAGAGCTACATACGTCCTTCTCGGAGTTCCCCGCCACAGTTCCCATCTTCATCAGAAGATGAGGGGACTTCTGAATATTGGCTCCCCTCGGAAACTGCTAGCGACAGCCAGAAAGACTTTCAGAAGCACGGATTTAACGTGTACGTACACCGCTTGTTCACGGTGGTCTTTAGTGGTACGTCGGAATAGAGCTCGTAATCTTCCGGTTGTAGCCCAGTAGTTAAGTCCAAAGCCTTAACTACCGGGCTACCACGCCCCTTTGGCTATACCGTTCGTTGTAGCTCTCCGCTGTGCAATTTCGAAATTTCATAACGTTCCTTAGCAGACGTTAAGCTAACTGCTCTATTTAATGGTTGTACCAATAAAATTTAGCGTAAGAACGCAACTTTTTCCGCAAAAGGCTAATTTGCGCGTCTGACCGCAGAATACCTCTTCTTGTCACTTAATCCGCAATGCACTCCAGATCACCTTGCGACTTCCGCTGCGAGAAGTTCCATGATGTCATAGTGAAATGAAACCGCTAGTATGAATGCTGCTTTAGGCTATGCCCTACCCCTTTAAAAGTTTATCGAAAAATTTTTGAGACACTCTGTGTAAGAGCTAATACAAAGGAATAGACAATGGTGGAAAGATATTATAGGATTTAAAAAGAACACACATTTTTTAGTAAGATAGAGTAAGATTATACACGCACAAATGCTTCAAAATTTGAATTCTTTTATAATCTTGAAATATACCGACGTTTTCAAAAATTAACTGTAAAGGCAAACAGAGTAGAGGATCATTTAAATTCAGTTACCCGCACTGGAATGTGAACAAAGAGGATAACTTCATTTCAAATTAAGAAAACCAGTGATAAATAGACGAATAAAGACGGAAACAATTTGATTTATTGGGTCAAAACAATCGACACTTTTCATTCCTTCTTAATAAGATTTTTTAAAGAATATAAGTTTCTTGAAAGCATCCTTACAAAATTGCGATGTATGTACTAGATAGATAGTAAATAACGGCAGAATGAAATCATATTTGCTTTTTGAATTCGGGCAGGAGAAAGTACGTTGCCGAAGACAAAAGCGTTCCAAAAGTTAATCAAATGATATATATCTTGAAGTTCTTTATTTGATCTTTATTTTAAAGTTCACCGGTAATCAGTAGTTTTTAAAATCTACTTAAATTAAAATGAGTACTACATTTGCAGCTTTCGGGTCAAGAGATATGTTAACGTGCTGGACAGTTAATTTCAGAGAGGAACCATTGAATAGAGGATTATGTTTACACTGAATGTGGCCACTTTATTTCGATCATCTAACAGTTTTATGCAAATGAGCTATTGCGTAATAGTGTTGCCGCTAGAGTGCGAAATAGGTGTAGGAATGTAATGCAGTACAAGTGAGCCATCAGTTGCACTGTGTTATTTTCAAATAAAGGAACAAATGTTATTTAACGTGGAAGTTTGAACGTGGGATGATTGTAAGCTCTTGAAGCATCGAAACAATCTCAGTTCAACGGCTGCATTTGTAAAGTGTTCAGAAGCACAAGCTATTAATGTTTACAGTGCGTGTAGTACCTATCAGAACGTTATTTGTAACCGCCACAGACTGCTGAATGCTTGATCTGAAAGGAGACTTCCCAGAGTTGTCTGTCTAACAGAAGAGCAACAGTACGTCAAATAGTGGTAAATCTTAAAGAGCAAATGCGAACATCTCTGAACGAACTTTTTACCGCACAGGCTATGAAAGCTAACAACGAAAAAGCCTTTACTATCTGCCATGAACAATAAAAAACCACTCCTATTCAGAAAGCTGCTCAAGGATTGGACATCAGATTGGAGACTGGAAAAGAATCATGTGGTCCAGTAAATCGCATTTTTGACTATATTATACACTTGGTACAGTGTGAATATGGAGGAAAAAGCACAAAAGCATGGACTCGAACTGCATTGTCACAGCACCTCAAGTTGGTGGAGGCAATATCGTGGTGTGGGAGATGTTTTCTTGGAATTGATTTGATTTGTGAAACAACCCCTGAATGTTCGAGGATATTTAAATGCACAGTACATCAAGTATCCCCTGTTGTGTTAATTGTGTTACCTGGCGGGGATGGATTATTCCAGAAGAACAATTCTCCTTGTCATAAAAATGCCATCGTCCTCAGACAGTTCAAATGTCACGGCGAAGAATTTACCTTGCTTCTAGGCATCAAAAGAGTAGGAAGGATCAAAAGCAACTATCAACTACATCCAATATCTATTCAAAAATATTTTTTGTACTTAATCAAGATATCAGCTCTACCTCTTTTCATTAGTTAGAATGGAGTAACAAATTTATACTGTATTAAATAAGAACAGCAATTTACAGGATTCCCCAAATTTTACATAACAATCACGAAAATTTTAAACAACAGTTTCAGTTATCTTAGAGTATTAACCTTGTTTATAACTGTACCCAAGAATGTGTAAAATTTTGTTTTGAAATGCAGCAGTAAAATAGTTTGCGATAGAATATCCCGATAGAATTTTTAGAATTAAGTAACTAATAAACTTTCTAAATCCACAGGGAAGACGTAAGCCCCCCCCCCCCTCTTCGTAGAGGTGTCAAAATTTCCGGCATATACAAAGAAAAATAATACTTAGTGTATGTGGTATGTAATATGAATTATTGCTGCAGTGGTATATATCGAAGTCGCCGAACCCTTAGGTAGGTGATGTTTGATTTGATTCCTAAAAGACGTGCGGTCGTTGAATTAAAGTCTATTTCAGTGGCAAAATCGATAAGTCAGATATTGAATCGTGAGGCTTCCAAAACTTGTGCGTTTCTTTAGCAGTCTCTGAGTTACAAGAGAAATTCACATTATATTGAAGAGAAAATATATCCAGTAACGGGTTGATATAGTTTCGAAGACAAAATCATTTTCCGTTATTAAGTTAGTTTTGATCTGATCTTTGGTGAATTCATAATAATTTGTAATTCATATGTTCGCATAAAAAATTATTGTACACTGACTATTATATTGGATTACAAAACAACAGTAAAAAAAATGTACGATTTTTAGATAGCGATATTTTATTTTGAATATTAAATTTGATGATTTTAGTGTCCAAAAGATAACAAATTTCAAGTTACATCTTATCTGCTCATCCTATTACTTCTAATTAGTTTTTTATACGAAACATTACCTACATTTCACATTATCTAAAGTTTTTAATCTTATGCTTTTTTATGATGAAAACGACATAAAATGAATTCCGGAAACAGCCTTGCGTCATTAACTTTTTAGAAACGGGAAAAAATTAGACGGAGAAAAAAACATTAGGAGGTAAAAAAAAGTCAGAGCAAATTACAATAAATAAGCGTAAAAAAGAAACAAGAAACTGTTGTAGTTACAAAACATTCTGAACTTAATGCATCATAGTTCTTTATTTGATATCTACGTAAAAAAGAATTATCCGTACATAGGAAAAAACATGCCAAAAAATCCGAGAAACATTAATATTTTTATGCTTACATCACAGACGATAAATTTATATTGATGTCACAAGTCAAATGAGTTAATAACACAAAAATTGCTTAGAAAAATTGAACATCAAAAGTCATTTGGGATAATTTTGTGCTTGGAATGGGAAAAGACGGAATGAATGGGGGTTTTATGAGGAAGTGGGAAGATTAAAGTAAACGAAAAACACATATACAAGAAAAATATTCCAGTAAGACCATTTGTAACGTTTTATGAATGATATTTTATTGCTGTACTTGCATAGAAAAGAAGTCTCGCAAGGAATGTGTTCTGTCCAAGAGTAAACCTCTGAGAAATCTCCCATATATTAAACTAGTCTTTTAGTGAAAATGTATTTTTTAAGGTTTCAGCTCATTTTAACCGATATCATGAATGTATGACTGTATGTAGGAGTAATGTACATGCAATTTTGTCATCAATCACTTGTAAATCCAAGGAACTCCAAAGAGAGCTAGTAGTGTGTTAAGGGAGGTTTAAAAGTAAGTGATATTTTGCTTTGGAGCTATGCGATGTGTGATAGCTATATGCATGAATGCGCCGCAGTAATAACTGTGCGTTTGGAATCCCGGAAGACGTAGATAAGATGGGCAATGCAAAAGAGTGTAGTATCCGTTTTTATATTTACTTGAAAATGCTTTCTCTCAATTATCAGCAGAGAAAAAGTTTACTTTTATGTTAGTCAGAAACGTTGTTTATGGGTACAGCAAAAATGCTACAACATATTTTATCACCAGGTAGCATTATAAGCACTGAAATCATCCCCCTCCCAAAAAAAGCCTCAGTGAAGAATCTAAACGTCAGCTACTAAGTGATTGTGTCTTTTCTAATATTTTGATATAATCCCTCCAAATGTACATAATACTCAATATATACATACATAATGCATTTGATTATTTGTATTACTACTTGCCTCACACAGTGGGTGGAATGTATGTGTTTTAGGTTCACAATGGGCATAGATTCTTTTTATTAGTTCAATACTTATTTTATAAGTGTTTTAATGAAGATACTTACCGACCTTAATTATCATTTCAAAAGCAGTTATTTTAATTTCAGAATGCAAGAAATGAGTTGGAATAGTATTACAGGTTTTTTTTTTTTTTAAATTTTGAAAATACTTGTGAAGTTTCTACCATGTACAAGAGGCATTACTAACAGATCTGCTTAAAGATTATTGTTTGCGTTGAATGGCTCTTTGATTTAAAAGGGGCAGCTAACTTTTCAACTTGACCAGGACAAAGACGAAAACTAAATATAGTACTGAAATCTTTTGAAGGAATTACAACCGTTGTTGCTGAACCATCCAGAACGAGTCCTGTAGTATTAAGTTCAGTGCTCGTGAAGTAGATTTGGATTTTTCATACACAATGGTATCGATAGCTGATTGACCAGAATTGGGCGTGAATCATCTTGTTGAGTAATGAGAGTCATTTTCGCATGCATGTAACAGTGAACACTAACTTCCAAATTTTAGCAAGAGAAACATCCTCAGTTTCTGCAGATGCAATTGTATTTATCCACAGAGATTCTTTGGTTGAATTCGCTGTCCCAATTATGTAGGGTCATTTTTCTGATAATAAATCATTTCAAAGGGTCCAAAGACTTCTTCTCTGATTCCAGTTACTTACCTGTATATCTTTTTAGGCTTTTTCATTTCACATTACCGATCTGTTTTTCTCGATATCACATTCAACAAAAAAGAATTCGCACACACATAGGATGAAATATAAAAGAATTCTTGTGGCATCATTTTACTGAAGAATTGCATTAGCAGTTACAGTTGCGGCACAAACTGATTTTTTGTTCTTTGGTGTTTAGACGGTTGCAGATTGCAACGTTTATTAAGGAAAATATAAAAATTTATTGCGTTTGAAAAGCCTTATAAGCCATCTAACATCAGCTGTATGCTGCAACACTTGATTATCTCAGTTTCACGGTGGAGACATATTGATCCCTGCTCTCAAGAACAGATACTTTTAGAAGTTATTTTATATTTTTACAAAAATATGGTAGTGAGTGTACATTAAAAGAGTCCAACGAACTCGAACAGCGGACACAAATATTTATTCGAAGGATCGAAGCACTGATATCTCACAAATGATACAGAATTTAATAACACATGCAACAGCTAATCCCTAACTATCACAGAAATGCCAATCGTATTGCTCTGCTCTTTAAATCTGCAGTCTATCCCACTGACCGCGCAGTAAGAGAGAGTTCTGCTATTTATAGATTTCCAACCAGGTCGTGACATCATATTTCTGGATTTTTCTCGTAACTTCGTTCCTAATTGAGATACAGCCAAAATTCCATTACATTTCGAGAACTTTCTTCCGGTCGCTAAAGTCACCAAATTTTTCGCCAAGGTCAAGGGGGTCAATAGTCATTTCACTTGCAAGAATTCCTGTGCAACTCTCTTTCTAGCAACACACATTTAATGCAGGAAAACAACATTACAATTTTGTAACTATATGCTTTATAACAATGTGCTTTAATGCTTTAATGTAGTTAATGTTTCCGTATGACCGTAGATCAACTATTTGTATGCGAAAGCTTTCATTTTTAAATTTATGTGGTAAAAAATGTTCGATACAGAGTGTACCACCTTTTATCGCTTCATTATGTGACAATAATGAAAAACTTTTTAAATTCGGGGAGCGTTATGTGCTTTGGTAGTGTCTCCTTGATGTTCTAAGAGTACATAAGAATATTTTCAGATGAGTTACACAGAATTACAAAAAGTTTCTTATACTATTAAAACTATGCTTTTTTAAAGTTCTGTTTACACACGGTAGTTAAAGCTAAAGTTTCCTAAGTATTAAGGCATCTTTAATTAAAATGGTATACTTTTCATAAATAAAATAACCAGTCAATTCATCTAAATGCGATAACTTAAAATAGCAAATTAAAATCATATCAATTAAACTCTACTTAAAGTGTCATTTATAGTATTTTTTAAAAAGTTTGAAAAAGACTTAGCTTAGTTATACCTAACTAAAACTTGCTTTTATTAATTTTTTTCTTTTATTATACACTTTAAAATTTTGAATAAGACTAGATTAATTATATTTAACTAAAATTGCTTTTATTAATATTTTTTCTTTGATTATATAGTTTCTGTGAGTTTTAATTATTTACTTAATTACATAAAAGGTGCTTTCACACGAAAATCATCCATCAAATTTAAATAGAAGCTTTTTTAGAAAATACGTGTTTATTCAGGAACAAAATGTCGCTTTCAATTTTTGGAGCAGCAAATGTCTGAGGTGATCAATCAAACCGCATGCACGCATCTAGGAAAATATTCAATGCAAATAGAAATGAAAATGGTGACTTAATCACATTTCCATTAAAGTTTCATATTTGTTTGTATAAGGGTACTTTGTTATTAATTTTGTTGATTATTTCAGAATGAATTTTATACGCTTCACGAGAGTTGTGATTTTAAGTAGGAAAAGTGTAAAGCTCCATTTTTAGCTCAAGAGTTTTTAGTGAACATTACTTTAAAGTACTGTGACAAAGATAAATTGTATAAAAGTGGAAATTACACAGGGTGAGGCTGAAAAATTGGCCAAAGCTTTATGGGGTGATAGAACGCATCGACACGAGGAAATTTCGTCACAGAAAGTATGGGTGGAACGCGAACGGCGAGCCGCTAAGTTTAGTTGTAAATGGTGTGGAAGGCTGGTGTACAGGTGATAGAAAATTAGTTTGGCTTCTAGGACCGACCCTTTCATACCATTTATAACGCCACCTTTGGGCGTTCAAGTTTCCATCTTTAACGCTACCCAGCGGCTCGACGTTTGCGTTCCGCCCATACTTTCTACGTCGAAATTTGCTCGTGTAGATGCGTTCTATTACCCAATATAGTTTTGTCCACTTTTTCAGACTTACCCTGTGTTGTATAAAACATTTCGACGAGACTTTTTCACTGCGCCCCCCCTGCAATACGCCTACTTTTTTGTTAACTAAAATACGTTTATCATTTATCAGTTATGCTTATTTAACACTTTTAAAGTAGGATTTCGAGCTGTTTTTCCATAAATAGATTTTATTGATTTTTTAAAATATTATCTAAAAGTGCCGAATTATGTTTATTTAACACTTTAGTTTAGTTAGTAACACTCATGTTTATTTAACATTTTGAATTCGCAAAGTGTTTCCAAAAATCCTTTTCCCTTATAAAAGTCAACAGATATCGTGGATAGAAATTAGTAAGTTCAATAACAACAATCTTCCTATTAAGTATACAAATGCGTCATCTTGATGTGAAACCACCCGCTTAGATATAGGATGATCATCGACGAGCGGTAGACGAGCGAAATAGTGTCAGCGTCTGAAAGGAAAAAAACTCGACTTCTTAGTAAGGATTAGCTACATAAGCGCTCTCTAGCGACGAATCATGATGCAATCTACTACTGACATACGCATGCGCACATCATAAATTTAATGCTAACGTCTCACAGTTCCATCTTACAGGCAAATTTCGCTTAACGCTTTTAGAATACGTCGATGATCGACCTATATCGAAACAATGTTTAGCATTTTTGCTCATTTTCAAGACTCACAGAGACTTTATGCAAAGGAATAATTCTTTTTAATAAAAGTGAAATCGTCAAAAGTAATCGGCCTTTCACCATGAAATGTCACAAAGATATCTTTAAACATAGTCAGGGGCTATACCTGAGTACAAATGCAAATGTTAACAGCTAAGCTACAAATAAATGTTTTCTTTCGTAATTTCTGTAAGATCCTTGCAGCGCGATCATCCGAAGTGATTTTTTTTCCTTCGAGATCCACTGAAATGTGGCTTAAGTCAACATATATTTATTTTGATACATTTGACACTTTTTAGGATAAAATGTCCAAATTTACTACATCAACTCGATAGTGCATGGAGCACATTTTACTAACTGTGCATGTTTTTGTACAGGTGACGTACAAAATTTAAATTTTCTATTTTCTCAAGTTTAATTCTCTGAGAAATTTAATGGATTTGATAAAATTCGACACCTTTAATCAAGTAACTTTGTAATTTATCATGTGTATCTACGATCAATATTTAAGGAAAAAAGCCGAGTTCAATGCTTGTGCGACGCCTGTATTTACACATGTAAACACGAATCAGATGTAAGAACCCATAACGTTTTTTGTAAGTATGAAAGTTGTACCTCAAAAATACGAGTACTTTGTAGGAATGAGTAAAATTTTTTTAAATTGCAAATTTTTAAATTGTTTCATTCTAAGCATGTCTCATGCATGGTCAAAGAATTATAATTTGAATGGCATCTTTTCTGATTGCCATAAGGGACAGGACAAAGATTTCGTTCAACTGTCTCTATTATTGCAAATTTTGTTTTAATTGATCATCTACATATTAAATTTGAGCCGAAGTTCTGATGATTCGATGGTGTATTTTTGCACTTCATATAAGAATAAAATATGCGATTAACAAGTTCTTTTAAAATCAAGAATAAGGGAATTTAAAATTTGGGACATTCTGAACTACTAAAATAATTAAAACTTTGTAAACTAACACACATAAAAACTTTTATGTGTGTTTTATGTGTTTATAAGACACAAATTTATGTGTGTTTTGTTACAAAGTTTTAATTATTTTTATCTTCCATACACCAGTTCTTTTGAATGCTTATTTCTTATTCTGAGCTACTATTTTGCTTTTGTGTACACAAAATTTTGATGTTGCTTTGAATATAACGCAACTATGAAACAAAAATGTAAATTTTCAGTAAAAGTGGGTTTTTTGAATAATTTTCAAAGCACAATGCATAATCATCTAGATGCATTCATCATTTTGCAACTTTATGTCTTCTGAATAAAAATGATAAATCACTCTAAGAATTAATATGTCTTGTTACGGTAAAAATACTAACAATACTTACTGTTCCAACCATTCTTATTTCTATTCAGTCATAAAAAAATCTGCTGTATTGTTTGCTTTTCGTGATATGACGGGGGAAAAGCGTCAGATTGATTTTAAAACTATTTATGTTCTGAAACTTTCTTCTGGGAATTTCAGGATACACATGTAAAGAATTTATGACTTTACAGGAAATGTCGAGGTTTATTGCTCAAACCACATGCACGCGAGCTGGAAAGTATTTTATTTGATAAGAAAACGAAAGTGTCAGTTTTAATTTGAAAATATGAACGAAATGATTACGTGAATTTCAAGTGGATGTGCACGGATCCCGATTTATGGATTACTCGATTATTATTGTAGCTTACAGTAATATATGAATTGCGTAAATTAAACACATTAGAGTAGTAAGTATTTATGAAACAAGCAGATTATTAGAAGCATGCAGCGTATCCACGTAAATGTCGACCGATCTTCATTTTTTCCAAGCGTTAGTCTTAAATGCGTATTTTCAGTTACAAAAATGGACAAAACCAGTGCAGATTGAAGGTATTAAAAGTTTGAAGCTGAAATAAATAAATAAATACACATTTGAAATTTGTCTATAGCTCCTAGATTCATACTTAGGGAAATCTTGCCCATACTAAAACATTGCAAACACAAAAAGTTTGAAATTGGTACGACTGACATTCCTACGATATACTGCTCGACATTCTTAATACAAATAATAATTATCACATTCAAAGATATATTGTTTTTTTATCTCTGATCGTAGGACTTGATATTTGAATCAATAATATTCTTTTATTTTCTTTTTCTAGCTACTTCATTTTTCAAAACGAACCCTTTTTTCAGACTTCGCTTTCACCTACATTAAAAAGAAATTATATATTTCCTATTTGACCAGGCCATCCATTTTGTCATAAGAAAGCACAAACAGCAGTGATCACTAATTATCATAACTATTTCTAAAAATCAATGCGAAATTTCGTTGTAGTATTGAAAAATTTCTTTAAATTTGAAAAAAAAAATTAAAAATCGTAAATTTTTACCAGTTAGATAAGTTAGAAAGATCCTTTAAAACGCATTTAAAAAATAAGACGTTTTAAAATCTTTTTCAGGTTATAGAAAAAACAGGAGAGCGCTTTATAGGCATCTGAAAATTTGGTGATTTAAGGAATATCTTAATGATTTAATATGTTTGCGACTTATTGATATTGAATTTTTATTCTAGTAAATATAAGTCCTTTGACAATGCACATGTATCAAATAAATTATAAAAATTAATGCCGTATAAGATAATATGATGTACTAATCGAACAGTTATCAATTCTATGAAAAAAAGAATTCACACTTTTTTTAGATAATGATTATTAATGATTTTTTTCTTAAATGTAACACCGATTTTTAAACTAATTGAGTGACTACCATTCACGAAAAGAAAGGCACATACTTTTGTGTTTTGTATCTCTTGTGCTTCAAAAGCTGATCAAAAGGAGCTGCAGAAAAAGCTTTATGAAACATTCTATACTTCCACATCGGGTTAAAACGTCAGATACTCAGTTCACATGATAAATAGATCATTACCAGATAAATCACTTCCCACTTGCAAAGGATATCGGTTGGATGCCGATGTTCTGTGAAATATATGTCTAGAATCTTTTCAACCAAGAAAAGGCCGAAAGTAGCTTTCCACAAATCTATTCTTGATAAAAATATGTCTCATTTCCTTTATTCGACACAGGAAAATATATTTATATTTATGATAATGTATGCAAAAAAATATATAAATAAATAAAATAAAGGTAAAAATTAGAAGTCGTCATCAATCATCTACCCCCAAATTCTGTTACTGAATGTCGGAAGTGTGAGTTTGTCGTTAATGGAACACAAAGGGGAAATGAATATACCTTTTTTTCTTGTCGCTATTATTTGATGGCATGAAAATGACTTTAGGAGCTCACGTGAGGGTAACTTCATTTGAGTATATGTCAGTGATTTTCTATGGTATTTTGTATAAATATAATTATTTTATATCTTTTACAACCACGAAAGGGGGGGGGTTAGTTTAATTTTATAAAAAGGAATTGACAGTTAAATTCATATATATTATAGTTTGAAAAAACGATCATTTGTGTGGAGTGTAATAGGAGTGGGGGGTTGTATTTCGTGAATGAAAAGATATCAAGGGGAACATACACTCAATGCTGCCACAACGGGAAGATCATTGAACATCTTTCACCATATTCCATCGAAATAAGGCAGTTATTGGAGGGAAGTGATTCAGTGTCCCCTGGTTTTAGGAACAATATCGGGGCATACAACAGTGCGCTTTCTTTTGCTTCGATGGATGTGGAGATCGAAACATCTGCAAGACGGGGGCCATACTGCTTTAAGATTCAAGGACAAACATATCATCGAAGCTCGCATTTGCGCCTAGATGAACGGGGACATGAGAATTTTGCGCAGTTGTACGTTCTGGATTCCGAAATTGCAAACAGTCGCAGAATGGAGATCTACTCGGAATGTCACTAGGATCTGATGTCCCAATTAGATGAGGTAATCAGACGCGTCAAGCCTTTTGCCGCCGCATTTCGGATGATGTGGGAGATGGAACAACAGGCATGTCTTGAACAAGGACCTGAGGCGATAGAAAATGTGAGCATGTACATTTGGGACGAAAAGCTGGATTCCGGCCAGCACCGAGACAGGTTCAATGCGTCAAAATCAAACGAGATAGCTATTGTATTAAAACCTCAGACGACATCCCATCTAACAACCGCGACATATGCATACATCCGAAAGGTGGGAACTTCTAAGAATACATACACTGAACGCAAAGTGCCACCCCATGACATACGTATTGTTTTTTTCCGTCTTGCCAACAGGACTTTCGCGCCCATCAGGGATATTCTGAACTCATGTTTTACCGCATGTCTATTAAAAAAGACATTTTCAACACCATTCTGTTTGGTGGCCGTCTTTTTCGACAATATGCGGTGGATTAATAAGTCAAGGTTGAGGGAAACCGCTTGCATTACATCCGCAACAATCAGACGAATCTTCAAGTGGAATTTTATTTGGGTCTAGTTGACCATTTAAATTCCGTGGCTGCTGAAGCCGGCATTAGAGCAGGAGTTCCACACATTCAGCCATCAACTTTTATTGGTAGTCCACGGTCGATGCAGCAGAATTTTCAGAATGCCATGGCGATAGTCTGGGAGTATGGAAAGCGCGACCGTTTTGTGATTTTCACATGCAACCCTAAGGGGAAGATGATAACCGAAAACCTTTTTTCTGGTTAATATGTGCACGATCGTCCCGACATTGTCACTGGAGTTTTTGACTTAAAAAAAATAGCTCATGCGAGATTTTAAAATTCACAGTGTGTTGGGCCACGTAGTGGCACATAATGAGGTCATAGAGTTCCAAATCAGGGGTTTGCCACACATACACCTTTTGATCATATTGGCAGACGAAGACAAATTTGGGGACTCCAACAGCATCGATCTTGCAGTGTCCGCAGAACTGCCGGACGAGACAGTAGATCCCGAGTTGCACGCAATCGTTAGGGGTACAATGATTCGAGGACCGTACTGTACCTCCAATCCAAATTCTCCCTGTATGAAGGACGGCGTCTCAAAAGGATATCCTAAACAATTCAGGGGGGGGGGGTCACAGGCGAGAAAGTCAATGGTTATCCATTGTATAGGCTTCGGAACAACACAAACCACATATCAATAAACGGTAATGTTGTAGACAACAGGTGGGTCGTCCCGTATAACCAATACCTCATGAAAAAATAAACACACATATCAATGTAGAAATATGTAACTCCATTAGGACGGTCAAATACTTTTTTAAGTACATAATAAAGGTCACGACTGCGCAAGGGTTGTCTTAGAGGGAAACGGTCTGGGTTCGGTTACGTGGGATAAATTAAAACTTTCTTAGATGCTAGATATGTATCTGTTACCGAAGCTATGTGGAGACTGTTGGAAAAGGAAATGCATGGGCGATCGCACTCCATTTATCGCTTGCCTGTGCATCTGTCAGACATGCAGATGCACAGGCAGTGTATTTCCAGAATGATGAAGAAGTTAGAGCGTTTGAAGTGGTTGTGTAGGCACGCACCATGCTGACAGGTTGGTTCGAATTGAACAGAAGTGAATCTTCAGCCAACACCTACCTCTATCCCGAAATCTCCAGGAATTACGTTTGGAATAAAAATATCAAGAAGGGGAATGCAAGCCAACGATCTCACGACATTGTGGCCAGATTATGTTCTGATAATCTGACCGCAAGACACGCAGAGTGAACCCAAGACACACAGAATGCTTTCATCTTGGGATGCTTCTGTATCACATTCCAGGAGCCAAGTCATTCGAGGACTTGCGGACCACGAAGGCATCACGTGAACACTTAAAAAAGCGTGCCGTGCTAGGAATTTGTTAGAGGAAGATGCGGAGTGGTAGAACTGTTTGAGGGAGGCGCGAAACTTTCAGATGCCTACAAAGTTGAGGCAGCTGTTCGCGTTCATTTGAATTTTTTGCAACCCGACCTCTCCCCTGGAGCTTTGGGAACAATTTAAGTCAGATATGAAGATTTTTATCTTGCACATTTCACTGCAGGAAAGTTTGAACCTCGCACTGCACAACATAGCCGACCCTTGGAAGCATTGAACTGCCGGAGCCTGACACTTCACACACATATGTCAACACTGAGCACTACGACTTGGAAGAGGCGAGGCAAGAGGGAGAGAGATTGGAGGCTATGCTGAACCCAGAACAACGTACTGTTTTCGATGCTGTTATGAATGCAATTGCAGACGTTGATCAGACTTCCCAAAAAACGTTTTGCGTCGATGCCTTCGCAGGGTCCGGGAAAACTGTCCTTTTCAATGCGATAATTCAGTCGATCAGAGGGTTGGGTGAAATTGCAGTTCCCGTTGCGTGAACGGGTTAACGGCCATCATTCTGGAGCGGGGCAAAACATCTCATTCAAGATTTAAGTTTCCAATTCCCGTCAGGGTTAACTCTTCGGATAGCGTACAACACAACACGGAAGAGGGCAGACTACTCAAGGCGGCTAAGTACATCATTTGGGACGAGTGTACCATGACTCCCCTCCACGCTTTGAGTGCGGTTGACATGTTGTTCAGGGATATAACATCAATAGACTTACCGTTTGGGGGAAATATTTTTGTTCTTGGGGGCGACTGGAGACAGATTTTGCCAGTTGTGGCACATGGGAACAGGACCGCCATCGTCGAGAACTGCTTCAAGAATTAGCCTTTTGGAGCACATTCAGGCAGTTTTCGCCCACTAAAAACGTGAGGACGGAACCTGACCAACAAGATTTTGTTAATTGGCTTCTAGAGATGGGCAACGGGACTTTGACTAATGGCAGCGATCTAGGCGAGGACATCGTTGAAATTTCGGATGAGTGCATTGTGAGCAAGTCTATTATTGATGACATTTTTAGATCTTCGGTTATTGAAGCTGAACATCTGTCAGACCCAGAGACCACCTATCCTGTATCCCAAGAACGAAGATTCGTTGAAAATAAATGACGAAGTTTTGAGAAAACTACAGAATCAGGCTAGGACATACTACAGTCAGACAGCATAACATGGGACGATCGGAATGAGTAGGACAATTTTTCTTTAGAGTTTGTCAATTCCCTATCTCCTTCCAGAATGCCACAGCATGAACTTCATTTAAAAGTCGGGTCTGTCGTCATGCTGCTCAGGAACATGAACCCGTCGTTGGGGCTTTGTAATGGAACGCGTTTGATGATTTGCACATTGATGCCTAACGTGATAGATGCCGAGATCTTGACTGGTCATACCAAGGGGCGTGTGTGTTTATATTCCTAGATTATCTCTTCCGTCTCCTTCCGACTCCAATCTGCCTTTTAAACTTAAGAGACGACAGTTTTCCCTTAGACTAAGTTTTTCGATGACCATAAATATATCTCAGGGGCAGATTCTTAGTAAAGTTAGGATATATTTGCCACAACCTGTATTTTCCCATGAGAAGTTGTACAATTCTATCTCCAGAGCAACATACAAAACTTGTGCCCGGGTTAAGGTACTCGATACGCCAAGCCAGGGAAAATTAACCAAGCCAAATAGGGGTTTTACAAAGAATGTCGTTTACCGAGAGGTTTTAGTTTAATGTCAGTCTCATTTCATGTTCGATTTTTTAAATAGTTTTTCTTCACATTTCACTTATTAGGCTTAGATTTGAAAATGGATATTATTTGAGACTGGTATGTATGTACTGGTTGCATGTCCCCGCTAGTTAAAATAAATAAAAGTGAGCTGTTTGAACAAGTATGAGGAAAGTTTAAAACACAGAATCGGGTCATTTTAGTATACACACAATTCTTCAGCAATGAAATTACTAGTTAGAAATCACTCAAAAATTTTATTATTTTATGTCAGATACCTTATTTATATATTAAAAGTACCTGAAAATAAGGAAAAATTTAAAAACCAGTTTCAAGCTAGTTGAATATTGCTAATGTCAGACTAGCTGAAACTATATAAATGATTATATCATTCGCCTATAAAACACATTTTTGTAAAATAATTTACAATTTATAAAATAACACACATAAAAGTGATAAGTACCTTTTATGTGTGTTATTTTACAGTGTTTTAATTATTTTACTTTCTAAGCATCAGTTTCTTTTGAGTATTTCTTGTTACACGATTTTTATATTAGGCTGTATTAATCTTATTCAAACATTAATTATTATCAATTTGCTTCACAGGAGTATTGTTAGACAATACAGCATCACTGGGAATCATACTTAAAATGTGAAATAATGCATAAAATACTGGAGAAACTCTTGTAAAGCAGTGTTCACATGTTCATAGAAATCAAAATTGAACAAACTCAATCAACTCAGATGTTGTTCTCCATTCAAAACATTCTCTAAACAAGAATTTCGATGATGGCTCATATGCGTTGTCTCTGCTTCACACGTTCACTGAACAGAATCCCACAATCTTCATCTTACAAGCTCTTAAATAATTCATGAATTTTATTGATATTAGATAGCGCATGTAGTTTAAGACATGGAAGAAGATTCACAGATTAAAACAGTTCGTATAAAATACGAAAGGACTAGATTTTTGCCAGTACAATGTCAACGATTTTCTCCAAGAGTCAGAATTGTACACATCCCCCTCTCCACTCACACACCTCCATACATCACGTTCATTCTTCGAAGGAAAACGTCCGGCATGTTTTTATTCGAGAAACTTCCACGGCGAAAATCACCCTCTTCCCACAATTCTATTACAAAAAATAGAATTTTATTCATAACGATATTAGAGAAACAAAGGACAAGTCAAGAGCAGATGTTTTCATCCATCATCTACCACATCAATGATTCTGAGCCCAGGAAATACACCAGTTAAATTCACCATTAGCTGAACACAGGAGGAAAATGATACGCCTTTATTGTTATCGTTCGCCACTATCAAAATTACTTTGAGAACAGGAAAAGAAATGTATCAATGGCTTTATGCGATCGTGCTCCAGCAGTCAGAGCTTGCGGTCAAGGGAATACGTTAAAAGTGTGGGTTTTGCTGAAAAAAGATAAGAAAAGAACTGGAAAGTTGAGTGAATCCGGCTATTTCACTTTTCAGGACATTTTTTAAACAATTTCCAAAGAGTATTCAAGTTTACGCTAACGCGCTAAGCGATGTAGCTTAACCGGAGTGCTGAAGGAGCCATGCCTGAAATATAAAAAAATACAGAAGAGAAATCGTACTGTCTTGTGTTTCAGATTAAGTAGGTAAAAGGATTAAATAACACATGTGTAGTAGATTTTATGCCACATTAAATAAAGCCTAATTTTTACCCCCCCCCCCCTTGCCACTGCACACTTTGTTTCCCAAGTACGGATAACACTTTTTATAAACCCGCCAGTTTGCAAAAACGATTTCGAGAAATCCCAATTTTTTACTTATGAAATTCTCTATTGTCTCCATCTTTCTTTTAAAATACAGGTGATATTTCTAACTAAGGAGAATATAGACATAAACCACAAATCCAAATAACTTTAGCTCACGTTTGATTTTTTTCTCTTAATAAAATTATAGCTGAATTTCAGTGTTCTTTTTATTTCCTTTTTTGGCTTTTTAAGATAAAGATTAAATTTGACCTACTTTATTCACTTTCTTACTCTCGAGGAAATTACAATAAGAATGTAAAATATTATATCCGTCACGAAGGTATATTTAATATTAGCAGACAAACATTTTCTTCCAGATTGCAAAACACTACTTTACATAATCTGCTTTAAAAATACTGATAAGGATAATAAATAAATAAATAAATAAATAAAGGATGTTTTTATCAAATTATATATAAATTGGGACTTAATGAAATTTATTCTTATGGAGATTTTTAAAAAAAACTTTTTTGAATTGTGAAGTGTTAGTTCTTATAAATAGGTATCTTGTTTATGCTAATTCTTAAATATAAAATGTCATTGAAGGGACAGAATTCCTAATTTTTATGCACTTGATACATTGCCTATATAAATAAAACAAAGTGTAAAGTGTTAGTTTGTTGGTAGGATAGCTCCAAGTCGGGTGATCGCAGGCCTACGAAATTTTGCATGGGAATTCGCCAGGAAGGATCCCGACATATGTCGAAGCGATTTTTTCGAAATACGAATACGAATATTTTTTATTTAACGATTTTCTCGAAATTTGTCGTATAACGCCTTATATTTGAAACATAAACATGACAAATGCTACTGATACAATGGGAATCCTTTAAAAATAGCTCAATCTTATCCCCTTTTTCTTTCTTTTTGTCAAGGGTGCAAGTTTGACTTCCTTCTACATCATTAAAATTTTAGTATTAATTCCTTCATAATATATTAAAGAATATGAAATGACATCATTTTGATGTCAGGAGTTTAAAAATACATTAGAAATCCTGATTAAGTTAACAATCTTCGACAAAATATTACATCACGAGCGGAATATTTAATTTCTAGATTATCAGATGCTGTAGAAACGTAAAATAACGTGAGTTATGATGACGGTCATATGTATGGTCGTATGACGGTGTATGTATTCCCAAAAATCGCACAAGATGTCGCCAAGCTTTGATGATTTTTGACTGCATATATCTATATACGATAAATGACATTGCGATTATGTGCACAACAAAGGCACTCGCAAAGAATACAAAGTACAGTGTGAAATACTAATTCGTTCTTTCCATGGCTTTTGCAAAATTTTTCCAAATAACTGACTCATTGGCTTAGAACATTCCTCTACATGTGACTTCTGCTAAAGTTCTATTTATTTTACATTCATATATTTTCAATTTACGAGACCAAGATCTCTAGACACGATTTCAGATTTTCTTTAAATACTAGCAGCTTACCCGTTCTCCGCACGGTGGGAAACGAATATTTTCCTTAAACATATAATTCGAATTAAACCCAGTAATGCGGAATCTCAAAACGCGTAAAAAATACTTGAATCGTGACTAAAAGTTGACGTCATGAGTGCAAATCTGAGATGATTGCAACCTGATGACACAAAAACTTCGTCAGTGTCACTGGCGATGAAAAAAGAAGATCTTTACGGTATCCAGCTGAAACTTCTTTCTTTCGAAAAATGCCTGATTTCTACATCATATAATTTTGTTTCTTAGGCTTAATTATAGCATTTAATAAATGCCATATGAATAAATTACATGATGTTGACAACTATTTTATTTTATCTTGCATTTCCTAAAGTGTGGAAAATACATTAGCGCAGTTATTTTGCAGATGGCTTTATTGAATTTCACCTAAATTAACAAAACATTACATAAAATAATAGTTGCACCACGTACGTTAGAAGTCAAAATTGCACACAGTTTTCGTGAAAATCAAGTCGCATTTCAAATGAAAACATTTGTGACGTAACTTCTGCGATAAAATTTATCACCCTTACTAAACTCTTAATGCAGTATCACACTTGTTACATAAAACTGACGTTGGTCTCACTGTCAACTCACCCTAAATAAATAACTAATATCATGTTTTATTTTTAACAATTTACAGTAGACCCCTTCATAACATGGGTCTAAAACACGAATTCGTAGAACACGGCGAAAAAATTGTGATCGTTTTCGTGTAACACGTTAAAAGAGACTCGTACAGCACGGTAAAATGTGACACATGTTCTGATATTATGACTTTTTAGCTCCTGTAATTAACATAACTTTTGAATGGCAACACCAAACATCATTGCATTTCTACGGAGTGCAAATAAGTTTTGCCGCGATTATTCCGCGCAGTCCGCTCTCCAGGTGGAGTATAGCGCAGGACCCGTAAAACACGGAATCTACTGTAGTTGCATAGTGTCAAATTCAAAAGAAAATTCTGGGTTGCCGTATTTAGTAATATTTCATCTCGCCTTGGTGGCAAATATCCGAACTGTATCAAAAGTAAACTTTACAAAATTTTAAATTCTGTATAACCCTCGAAACAACTTCGGTGTTTACCATCTACGACGGTTTTTCATGACATGACAACATATGCTTGCGTGCAGTGGCGTAGCCAAGGAGGGGACAGGGGGTCACAACCACCCATGAGGAGTTTATTGCCATACAAAATGAATATTCTTCACTCCCTTATCACACACGCGTATACATACATATGTGTGAGCTGCAGTAGTCGTAACACCCCCATGAAAAATTTCTGGCTACGTCACTGCTAGCTCCTAATTGATCATTTTTCTTTTCATGTATCAGTGATCAATATACTTCAGGATGAGATCTCCATTGAAAAAAAAAATGGTCTAAAAAATCTGACCCCAGAAAACTCTGATTAACACAGTGGGGTACCATGGGCCGTACCCAGATAAAAATTTCGGGGGGAGGGGGGGGGACCAAAATATGAAAAAGCCCAATTTTTCACAAAAAGTTTCATTATTATTGTTTTGTTAACATAGATTTCGGGGGGGGGGTACCGGACCCCCTGGTCCCCCCACCCCGAGTACGGCCTTGGGGGTTACACAAATACGCGCCGGACATACGCTCTTGTTTATGTCCGAAGGAACATGTACATTAGTGCTTATGTGCAGCTCCGGATAATCTACCAGCAAGGCAGCAAAATTTGACATAAAAATGGCACCCACACGCGAAGGAAGTAAAATTAAAGGTATGTAGAATTGCATGAAAACTTCGATTATTTTTAAAGTGCAATGCAAGTCTCTTACAGTTCTATTTGTTTCACATTTGATGCGTTTTCACTTTTACGAGTCTTAAAAGCTGTAGAAATGAGTGGTTTCACTTCTAATTGTTAAATTTAACAAAGTGGCAACAATGGATTCCGTTGCTACGGAAACTATAGCAATGTTAAATATAGAACATGAAATGAGCTATTTATGTTTACTTTGCTAGAACTGCCATATTGGCGTCATTAACGCCACCAGTCGATGTCAAATAGATCAAATCGCAAATTAAACTTGACACTAAAGGCAATTCGCAATACCCTGTTTGGCGGAATTTAAAAATAAAATATCTATGCATACGCTAGTGACATCGGCTCATCTCAATTGTGGAATGGAATTAATAATACGAACAGAGTTGCACTACATTTGAATATTTTCGCCTACTTTGCTAAGAAATGAACTAAAGTAGGAATCAACATATATTTCAATTCGTAAAACAAAAAATATATTAGACAGTATTAATTATGTCTGTTTCTAACAGTTTCCAATAAAAGAAACGTAGCGCTGCTTTAACATATGAGAATCAATTATTTAATACACATGTAGTACTTCAATTGCCAAAATGCTAACATACACCATTTTGCGAGATCTTTTTGTTTTCAGGGAATCATTCGAAGGTTTGATTTAACAGCAATCAAAATGGGAAATAGTTATCTATCATTTATATAGTTCACTCGCCAAAATTTAATCCAATAGGCATCTAATTGATTAGTAGCAGTTATTTAAATTATTAACTATAACGGGTTTTAATCAGCGTTAACTAAAATGTACAAAGTGAGAGAATTTCAATTTTCTGAAATTTGCCGAAGTTCCTCCAATTTAAATCAGTTTATTTAATTTGGCGAAAATTCTGTAGATCGTTTAAAATCGCCTTAATAACTGCATTATTTCTGTATGAAAAATCGAAGTATAGCGCCGTATTCTAATAAAACTTATACTTCTTATTAAAAATACTATTTCCTTACGCTCTCAGTAATTTGCGCCAAGCCCAAAACTGTGCAAATCGGTAGAACCTACTACTTTCTCAAAATCGCCAAATCAGCCATTTTTTTTTCGACAAACTAAAAACTATACATATTAGTCTCGGAAATCTCTCAATCCCTTATTCTTTCACACATAAAAAACATTGAATTCCTGCTCTGATTTCACATGAATGCAATACTTTAATTAAAAAATAACTTTGTAAATAATCTAAACAGAAAAAAAAATCATTATTCTTTTATTTTTACTGCAGGAGTCTAAATAATTTAATAAAATAGCCAAACATGGCAACCTCGATGCTTATTTTTCCCTTTTTTGACTACAGGGGTTACAATCGCGGAATTGCGGAGAGCAAAAATTAGCGTTTTTGACGGGTTTTTTTATCAATATCTCCTAAACTAATTCGAATTTCGAAATTTAAATTAGCGGAGGTTCTTTCTCGAAATTTTCCGAATTCGTGGATACCTCGGTCGAAACTCAACTCCCAGCCGTTTAGGAGGAGATGATGCTACACACACACACACACACACACACAGACAGACGCGCACAGATTTTAATAGTATAGATTGAATTTGACACTTTGGCAACCATTGTGTCAAAAATAGAATATGAAATTAGTCTTATTTTAAACGCAAATCGCAAGTGGGATCGAAGTTAATTTTATGTAACGAGTGTAATACTGCATTTGGAGTCCAGTAAGTCATTTTAGTAACATCTCTTACTCAAAAGTTACGTCACTAACGTTTTACATTTATAAAAAAATATAGTTTAAAAAACCAAAAAACACGCTTTAGTGATAAATTGAACTAACTAAAAAGCGAAAAATAATTCTTAATATAGAAATAAATTAATGAACGAAAAATAATATTATTGTGAAAAAAGCGTGGGGTGCTTTGTGCTATATTTTTTGTATCATTTTTGTACTAATCGTACCGATCGAATATTCTCAAGAACTCATATATGGAGCACCCCACGCTTTTTTCACAATAATACTATTTTTCGTTCATTAATTTATTTCTATATTAAGAATTATTTTTCGCTGTTTTGTTAGTTCAATTTATCACTAAAGTGTGTTTTTTGGTTTTTAAACTATATTTTTATTTTTTACGTTTTAGTTCGATTTGCTAGAAAAGCGTGTTTTTTAGTTTTTTAAAAACTGTATGTATTTAAAATTTATTTTCAATTTTCGATATCTCTCATAAGACACAAAAGAGCACTAAGTTGGAATGTACAAAGAGATAATTATTTTCACTGTGCACCAGTGGCGTAGCCAGGATTTTATTTCGGGGTGGGCTGGGTATCAAATTTAAAGCTAAAGTTCAATTGTAAAATAAATATCAAATTATAAGCTAAGTAAAGGGTCCCATTTCGGGGGAGGGGACCAGCCTCCTGAGCCCCCCCTCTGGCTACGTTCTTTCCCCGTACACCCTTCCTGTGCACCAAAGTATTAATCAACCTGCAGCTAAATGCTACCTTCCTCACTAAAAAGGAAAAATAGGTCTCTAATCAACAAATAAAAGCGTGTTAAAAAGAATGGCCTTAACATATTCTTGTACTCAACTCTTCCATAATGTGATGGATGACGATATTTTGTAAAAATAAAACTACTGCCGTAACCAGGATTCGAACCTGAGTTATTGCGGCCACAACGCAATGTACTAACCACTATACGATCACGGCCACAGTAAGAAAGGGTTTTCTTAAGATTTTAATATTTGGAAGTGTTCTGCTTTCAATCAGGATAAGAAATGAGGAAATTATTTAATCCTGGCGATCCTGATTAGGATAATGAGATAAACCTATAAAATTATTGTATTGTCACCGGTTCTTGATAAATGTACAAAGTTTGAATTAAATCTGTCCGTTTAAAGTGGGTCAAAATCGAGTCTAAAGGAGTCGGTTACAAGCATACAAACATACAAACATACATACAGGTGAAGCTAATAAAAGCGTGTTAAAAGAAGACGATTGTCAAGGAAGCAGTGTGGCATCAAACATTTCATATAGGTTTTTTATATTTATGATATCAACAACATATTAAGATTTTTTTGTTAGATGAAATTTCAATAAGGTCGTCTGCAACATGACTGCGTTAATGCATTGTTTACACTTTAGGAGCTGCATCATAAAATACAGGAATTGCATGATAATATACAGGAGATGCATGATAAAATACACGAGCTGCATGATAAAGCAGTTGCCCACATAGTGTCCTGTTGTTTCTGAAGTATATATTAAAGCTATAAATTAAACCTAAAAAAACAGTGAAGATGTCCGTAGAGAGAGAGACATTAATGTTTTGAAATTCTTTTGGGTGGTTCTGTAAATAAACTCTCCAGTAGATTGTAACCACAAATCGAGATGCAGAATTAGATGTTACAACAATCTTATATATAAAATTTCAACATACTACGACTAAGCGGTTTTTGAGATATGAGTTAAATACATACACACGTACAACAAAAAACAAAAAGCTTGGCGACTTTTGGCGTAATTTTTGAGAGAAGCATGTGACCGTGGTTAGACGATTACCTAACTCTATGGTAGAACGGTTTTGTGCTCGAAATGGATAAATGTCTCTGAAACTGCCATTGACCGTCATGTGTGAAATTGTTTTGAGTGTTCTTGCAGCAGAATTATAGATGATAAAGACACTTTTTTCGATGGAGAGATTCATTTTGTAACTCTTAACAACATATATCACTTCTGAGTCCTTTGAAATGCCCTAATACCTCTAAAATACGTTTTAATGAATTTCTGCCCATATAGCGTAATGCATTTAGAATCTTTTGGGCGGACCTGTAGATAAACTATCCATTAGATTACGACTAAAACGGGAGATGCACAACTAGATGTTACAAAAATCCTAAATATAAAGTTTCAATATTCTAAGAGCAATTGTTTTTGAGATATGCGAGTTACATACGTACGCACGTTCAGACGTCATGGAAAAAACTGGTCGAAATAGACTCCTGGTCGGTCAAAATGGGTTGTACATGAATTTATATGAACGTGAATGCTAGCGTACGATGAGATGCATCACAAAAATTTTTCGCGATCACATTACTTCCTTATACTCCATGCAAGGAAGTAAAAATAAATATTTAAAAGTTAACTTAAAATGCTGAAGTTACTATAGCCTTATGAAACAAAATTATACTCGGGTATAAGGTAATAAAATAAGAACAATATAAAAAAAACGCAGGTCAATACATCAATAACTGACATCGGCCGACAAATGCTTTCGGCAAATCATTTCGAAACACATAATGCGCCTGTTTAACGCCGATCTACGCAGTTAGCTGCTTATAAATTTACAGAAACGTAAGAAGCTAATATGCTGTACAGAGAATTCAGTCTCTGTTTTCGGTTTGCCAATCTTTCGTATTACAAACGAAATACATGGAAAATATTTTTCACTTAATCCTCACAACAAAATATTTAGTTCGTTAAAGTAATTACGCAGTACATATGTATAAAAATTCTCTTCTCCTAAATGCGGGAAAAAAAAAAAGTTAAAAAAGTAGAACACAGCTCATCAATCTCTTTTCCCTCAAACCCATCTCACAAAAGCATTCAGTTGAGCGGCGGAAATATAAAAGTTAAATTTCCCATTAGAACAACAGCGGAGGAGGAGGGGGAATATGATAAGTCTCCCTTTTGCTAACATTTGTTTGTATAAAAATTACTTCGGGGACTTGGTCGGGAGGTGGGGGGAGAAAAAAAGTGTGTCCGCTCAGAGAGTTTTGCTTAATAGCATTATTATTAAGGTTGAGAGGCTTTAGTGGGAATTTTCTCGGTAAAAAAGAAGGATAAAGTGTGTGCCTACTGAGATATGTAAATAAAGTGGTATCCTCTTTGATGGATTAGGCATACATGAAGAGGAAAAAAAAAAGGTATTTTTAAAAATAATATTGCTTAATGCATTTGTTTCGCACTTTTTATACAATGATTTTGGAATAAAACAGAATATTTTGTTCGCCATTGCTAACTTTGTTTGAAATCTGTATATTTTGTGCATGATGATGCCTCCTTTACATTTCCGAGACTTTGATATTCATAAATCTTTCGGATTATAATAAACGCAATTATTTAAATTTTGTGGCCTTCTGAGGAGGAAAACTACGTGGTATGAATAATAAAGCAATATTCCTGCCTGTTTACTTACGGCTTGTGTAATAAATAAAAACTGGCATAATTAAAATTTTAATACTTCTTGCTGTGTACAAGGAGATTTTTGCATATGGAGCTAATGCATCAACATGTATTTGAAAGAATGTATGTGAATATGTTCGAAATTTTTGTGTTCACTGTATTTTAAAATATGAATAATGATTACCAAAACAATTTGTTATGCAATTCAGGATAAGCAAAACATTTTTACTGATGTGTAATATTTCGCCTTTTGCACAAAGAGACAAAGAAAAAAAAATATCAAAATATATTAGCATTTCTATGATTCATAACAAATCCTGTAAGTTCTGTCAAATCAAGAATTATTTCATCCGATTGAAAAATATATTATTTTATCAATTATTTAATTTTCACATTTTTGATATTATTATAGTAAACCGGGTGATTCAAAATAGATGTTACGGCGAATATTTTTTAAACCGTAATGATCGAAACATACTTCCAATTAGAAAAGTTCGTCAAATTAGTAATAGATATGGCATTTTTTTACTGGGGGTTGTATACATATTAAAATACGAAATTTAATTTTTATATGGTCCTTCCTTCTCTACTCTTTATATTCAGAAGAATGTTGCTCTTTGCCTAAGAAAATTAATAAAACAAATCCCATGTCTCTAAGTGAAATAGTTAGCAAAAAATTTATTTTTAAAAATGATGAATTATACCACTTTCCCAGATGTGTTGGCGTCGGTTTTAAAGTAAAACAAATCTTTACTTTGGAGGACCAACTAGGAGTTAAAAAAGTTAAATAAAGATCCCATTAGGAAAAGCAATTAAACACGTTCAAATGTGTGGACTTAACAGGTACAGTTTTACCTAAAATGATCGGTACTGGTTCATGAATTGAGCAATAATTTAGTCTTTTAAGAGGGGTCATCCTTTAATTACATCACGCTTCTAGAGAAGGAATTTTAAAGTGTAAAAGGGAAAACAAAATAAGGGTGTAGGTTGCTACTCCGGTGTGGTAAATTTCACTAGGAATTGTCAAACATGCGTTACAAGAAAATTCTAGCTAAATTAGAATTTGAGGAGTCGACTGTGTCTATCGAGTGACTATTAACATAAATTAACGTCAGTTGAAAAGTAATTACATTTTTCTCACTTTTGAGACATCTATTTTGACATCATATTGTTAGTCGAATGCCAAAATTTTCAAATTGATATATCTCGGAAACAATTCGACGTAGAGACACGGGATTTGCTTTATTAATTTTCTTAGGCAAAGAGCAACATTTTTCTAATTATAAAGGGTAGGAAAGGACGGGCCGTATAAAAACATTTCGTATTTTAATATGCATACAACCCCTAGTGAAAAAATGCCACATCTGAAAGCTACCCTTAATTTGACGAGCTTTTCTAATTGGAAGTATGTTTCTATCACTTCCGGTTTAAAAAATAACCGCCTTAACACCTATTTTGAATTACCCAGTATAGGGGAGCCTGATGAACATTTTACATTGGAACACATTTTTTAACTTGCTTTAGTTTTGGAAATGAACCGATAAATGATACCAAGGGGCAAACTAGCTGAGGAAAAAACACATGGCGCATAACCTACGGCAGTATTAGTTCTGTAGCTGCTGTCACATCTTCGGAAGAGCTGTTCTCTTTGTTTTTTCCACTGTGGGTAAACTTTCAGGCCTTTACAGAAAATAAACGTTCTAATAATTAACTTGCTATTTTGACAATGTATGTATTAAAAAAGGAGTTCCTTTCTTTCCTTAACTGTGAGTTTTTTTGGCAAATAACGTACACTGGAACTCGTGGAGGAAGTGCCAAAGCTCCAGTATGGCGACGGGGCAGGTTTTCAAACAGGATACGTACCACGTATTCGAGTCTCTTAAGAAATCGTGCTCATGAAGACTGCATCAAAGGGGACGTTTTTTATTTATTATTTTTTTCGTTTACTTTGATTCAGGCAATGGCAACTTCTGTTGAAAAAAATCTGTCCCTGTAAAATTGTTTATATTGGCAGTGGATTTTGTAAGATCAATCAAAACCAAAAGGGAGATTAGTTTTTATGTACTCACTACTTCCTCTATTACTCTACAATTATCTTACCTATTATTATAATACCTTTTTAGTCTACAATAAAAATGCATATTAAGTAACGAGCAAGATTTATTAAATGTGTTTTGTCATTTAAAATATAGCAGGAAAACTTGCTCCGCATACGGGTCACATTTTCCAACTTAAAATGATCAGACTTAACCATTTGCTGTCAAAATTGATATTTAGTTTTTTGAAGACTAATTGTTCTGGTTTGTAGATAATAGTGTAGGAAATACAATGATATCCTGTGTTTACCTGAAAATAGATAAAAATAAAAAGTAGAAAAAAGAAACTAAAAAACATTTCAAAACATGCCCAGTCTTCCGTACATACTATTTTGTAAAAAATAAAAACAAAAAAATTTCAGTGGCTGTAATATGTTATTATTTATTGCAAATCTGTTAAATATAGTCCACTTAAATTTTGTATAGTTAAATTAAGAATAAATTCCCACTTTTGAGAGAATGTATTCAAAATTACTGATGTCATCCATGTTTATGAAAGTTTTAAAATTTTTCGGGGCATTCTCAAAGTCCTAGCATGATTTTTTGTCAATCCCTATCCAATAAAACATTGCAAAATGTTTATCGGAAACAGAAAATATAAAAAATTTCAATAATGCATAATATGGAGTTTTGAAATAGCACTCATCTTCATATAAGCACACTTTAATGTTCATGCATTGATTCTGGTATCAATATTCTAAACAGTCATATGAATCATCGATTTTGTTGCATCCATACATAAAGCCACATTACAAAGCTAGAAGTGTATGAAGTTTATGATCTTTTAATACAAAAAAGGGTGATACTGGAATATGGATTACATCGTACACTGACTGCATAGGAAAGGCGGAGATATATCCAAGATTATATATATATATATATCTAAACTGGGATAAATTCTAGAAGGATCATTCTGTTTTTCGAGTTACCAACATCAACAAAAGGTTTTTAGCGGAATAGGAAGGAAAGAAACACAAAGCAGGTGTATCAATCACTTCTAAGAAATTTCTACAATCTGAAAATTGAAAAGATTCTTGCTCTTGCTTCTCTCTTTATTAAATGGTAAATTTTTGTTTATAGTATATAAAACTGTTGATACAGTGTATCATTTTTTAGATTGGTATTTTTAAATATACGTTTTGAATGAGTATTTACTTTTAATACTCAACGATATTGTTATGACATTAATTTTAAATGAAAATTGAAATATTATTATTGCGCCTATGCGTTTATTAAATACTCTATTACAAAATTATTGTGGTACTGTAAGGATGGTTGATAAGGATGGTACTGTAAAGATGTAATTAAAACGAGCACAGCAGATACTATTAAAATATATGTTTAATTAAAGCACTACAAACATTTTGCACAAACATAATGTAAAATATTAAACATACAACTTAAAGGGCCAGTTTAGGTCAGTTGACAGTGTACCCGCAATCAACAAATACGGCATCTGTAGAGAATGTGCAGTATTCAGTATTCTACACCTAGAAGCAGTGTACCGTTCTGGTAAAGAATTCTGAGTGATTAGAGGACCTACCACTAAGCTAATTTCGGCAAAGGGAAGAACAGATAAAACCAGCGGACATTTATTTAAAATTCAAGTGTTCTGTACAATAGTACAATTTTTGATTCTTTATTGCGTAAATTGTATGAATTGTATAACTAATTGTATGAATAGGTGGTGAAGTTATTGTCTCAATACAATTTTATTTTTGTATATTATTTCTCTCAAACTTTAGGAAAGAAGAAGGAATTGAATTCTGTTAAAAATGTAAGGGGGGAGGATCAATTGAGAGTTAGAAACAATTACCTTGAGAGTTAAATCTCTAGCAATAAAATATTTGTAGATTGGATGATATATTTAAATGACTAGCTTTAATATGAATTTAGGTAAATATCGGTATTTGAAGTAGCGTCCATTCTTAATTCTGGAGAGAAAATATAATTTCACTACATCTTTAAACTCATTATACTTCTATCTATTTTTAAAGAAAGTTAATAGATATATAAACTAAGAAACAGGAGTTTGTTTTATCAATAGAGTACCGATAGTTTTATAGGCTATTTTCAAACGTGTGTGGGACGGAATAGCGCGCCACGTGAAGCCAACAATAAGTGAAGTTGAAATATTCATATCCAGGGTGGTGGAAGGGACTTGCTAGGTAATCAACTTATCACAAGGGGCTTTTAGAATGACATTTTTGGGTAAAAAGTGCGAACTCGTCGAGGTGGGAGAAGAAATATTGGAAGAAAAGATCTTCAGGATGGCACATACTTTTATACATTCTTTTTAAAGTACGCGTCACACGAGTATATGATTTGAAATTTAAGAGGTATTGCTTATGAAATAGCTACTTCTAAGTATGCGACTTATTTAAATTTCAAGATTTAGTATTCTTAAAAAAATATAGATTAAAAAATAAAAATACACAATTTATTGTCGAATACATAGTCAGCTCAATGATATAACACAGTTGGGCTAAATAAGAAAAAAAAAAGAGAAAACACTCTAATCCATTTATATTTATTTATTTTTATATTATTATTTTTTTAATTAATATGTTTATATAAAAATTTATTAAAATTGGCTAATTAAATTTTAAAATTACCATTTGAAATCTTTCGTTTTGTGTTATGGCAAACCTACACGAAGGGCATCCGCCTACATGGGGGGGGATGCCTTGCTCTAAGGACATTTTAAGAGATTCTAACGCGTATTCAAGTTATATATGGAGAAAAGCGATTGAAACTCCAGATCACGACATGGGTGGCCGCACGGTAAGTCCGAACGCGGTACCTTCACACTTCAGCCGTCTACGTGTTCAGTACCTTATCTATTCGGCCATGGTGGAGCTCTATCATTTGAAACAAGAGTCTGTAATCCTACATTACTATGGCAGATTTATCTTATATTTGCTATTATTTGTAAGCATTCTTTAACTATTGATTAAAAAAATTAGCTCTACCTTTTAAAAAACTTGATTAAAGCAATTTTATATGAATTATTTTGGCTTAAAAATATGAATTTGGACGACCGATTTTTCTTAACTTTCATAATAAATGCATAGACATTGTTTTAACTTCCCTTTTCTCAATTTGTAAAGTATGATAGATTACTTCTAACCCTGTCTGTCTGGAAAGAAGCATTGTCTACTTTTTTTCTAGTTTACACATTAAATATGTATGAAAATGATTACATCTTATAGATGATAAGGGATAATGGAATTGTAGAGTAATGGTTATCATTTGGGTGGGTCTCCGGAAAAATGATTTATTTGTTTTCATGTTACCGATGCAAAGAAAAAAAACAGCCTTAACAAAAACAGATATTTCCAAAAAATCCACAATGCCTTGTAATTCTGTACAGTATTTGACAATACAGAAATTTTCTATATGATTCTTTACACAACAGTAATATTGTACAGTATGTAGAGAAAAAATATTTAATTTAGTTTATGAATTAACTGATTGTCCAACCTTTTAATTGCATATAAAGTAACAATAAATAGAAAATTATGCAAAATACATCAATTATGAAACATTTCCAACAGAAAGATTGAATTGTACTTATACTAGTTCACGATACAATTAAAGGAAGTATGACATATTCATTAACATATTTTATTCAATCATGACTCATAAGTCGTAGACTAGAAATCTTTTTTAGTATCACATACACTGTTTTAATTGTTATGCAGATAACAATAAGGCAACAATATCATTGTAATTTTTGACCTAAATACAACGTGAAAAAAATAATAAAGAAATTATGATTTGAATCACGTACATTTATTAAGCGCAACATGATAAAATAATAATCATCAAGAGGATTTGATAATTCAACGCAACAAATACCTACATTTTTGTGTAACGTTCCATTGCCTATCGTTATACAGAATACGAAAATATTTTAGAGTATAAAGCAGGTCACACCTGTTACATAATCACTACATAAGGTTACATCAGTAAGAGGTATTCAGTGCTGTAATAAGAATTGTGATGGTGCGAAAGTGGTAGTTGCTTTGGAATAACTGTTCGTTTTCACCAATCAGAATAGATCACACTGAAATCATCATTTAATGTGTAAATTATACAATCACATTGCTATAAAAGTAATACATAAGTAAATTTATTACGCCGCAAATACATACTTGAACCACAAAATAAAGAATGATTAAGAACTTAGAAACAGAATGGAAAATGCTTATCTTTTGTTTAGACTTTTCCCGATAATACGAGAAAACAAATTTTTTAATAAAAAAACCCACCAAACTACCTTAAAATAAAATACATTACACAATAGAAAAATATATGCGAAAATCAAAAGTTTAAATAAATTACATTACATACTTAAACTGAGCGCTTTAAAGCCTATAAAATTAAATCGAGAGTTTAACGAGTTTTAATACGAAAAAATGTCTTTCAAAAACTTGTTAAAGCTACACTAATTTTTACAGCTTTTAACCTATCAAACACAATTTATTTAAAAATAAAATTATTTCTTCTCACACAAGCACACAAGCTTGATAAACGAGATGCTGTAAGCTTAGAAATTTGGAATGACAGTAAAATCCTTAATGTAACATAATAATTTTAAAATCTCGTTCAAATATTAACAAGACTTGGCGATTCAGAGGAAAAACAAAGCATGTCTCGTTCGTTAATAATACATGGAGGAACACGTATTCCTTACATGCGGAATAATTATTGTTTTTGTTTTCTACTCAAAAACCACTGAACTTAGCTACAAACTGAATATTTTAAGCTAAAACCCTTTTAAACTTAAGTTGTTGAGTTGTTGAGTTGATTGTTAAATTGCAGTCTCTTATAGCGGATGTTCCGGAAGTACATGATAACCCGATCATGGCCGGTTGGATATGTCACTGAACATGGTTGCCGGCGGGAGTGTGAAGGTCCAGAGTTTAGGCCGAGCTCCGCGGCTGTCGATCTATCGGTCTGGAGTTTTGGTGTGTAGGAAGTTCACAAAAATTATGTTAATGTGAAACAATTAGTAATTACTCTAAAATACTCTGGAGGGTTAGTCGAATGCCATAACTACGCTTAAAAAGCAATGAGCTCACCATGAAAAAAAAAATCCATCCGTTAAAGTAAGAGTTACAGCTATAAACTGCAGTTACAGATTTTTGCGATGCATTAAGTAATTTATGAAAATGAAATGCTATATGCTTATCCATTTAACGCGCAGTGTTCCCGCTCTGGGAACACCAAACTCTGACGTTTTGACTGTTGCCAGTCACGAAGAATAGATTCGATTTCTATAAAAAGAGTTGCGGTTGACATTTCCCGTAAAAAATGGTCACGATTCTTTTTAACAACACAGACATCTGCTGAAAAATGGAAGAATGCGAGAACAGCTGGATAGATTGCCCAATGCTATAAAAAGGGCAGCCGTTGCCATCGCTCGACTTAACTACCAGCAAGATGGCGGACGATCGAAACGTTCATCGCATGCCACAGATCTAGAGACCCTTTTTTGATGCAGCTGGCTGTGCGGGCACACCCAGCTGTCGTAGCGATGGCAACGGCTGCCCTTTTTTCAGCATTGGGAAAGGGTTGCGCCTCAAAGATTTATAACAGCAAGTAATATTTCATTACTTTCAAGAAGTTCGTCCTTCGTCAGCTACAAAAAACTCCACTATCCACACAAGCAGGTTAACGTAAAGTGAGGGCTATTTAACTATCTTTATTTGGAGCTTTTTGTAGTAGAGGAAAGGTGGACTTTCTATAGCTGCCGAAACGATCGCGCAATAATATTTTTAACTTAATGTTATATTTTATAAAACTCTTAATTAATTTTAACTTTTAAACACCAGCTTTTTGATTGTACTTATTAACAAGGACATTACACTAAAATGTATTTTAAAAGTTTCATATAGAATTTTATTTTAACTTCAAATCAACAATAAATGGATTCATTAAAAAAAATTAAATCATTTCTTTATTATCCTGTATATATCATTATCCGATATTACTGAATACATGAATGTTTTAGTATTTTAAGTTTATAGTTTATGCTAGTGACTAAGATGTCCTTTTTTTGTAAAAGAAAAATGGAACCTAAAATACACGTTAATTTAAAATTGAAGACCCTTATAAGATTTTCTTTTCGAAAACTTTGGTATATTTTTGTATGCTATAAATACAAATTTTATAAAAAATTGCATATTATGAGCTATATATATATATATATTTATATATATATATTTATTTATTTATCCTGTCTGCTAACATGTTACATATAAATGAAATTTATAATGGACTCTTCGTAATAACTTAAGACAAACCTAATCCTGAAAAACATAAAAGAGTTATTGCAAAAATGAATAACGTCGATAAAAATTCATTTTACTGCTCTCTGTTTAACATAAACAAAGTAACTTAATGCTATACTTTTCCTCTGATGTTTTAAGCAGGTGCATTAATTCAGACTTATAATAGAAGTGTGGTTTATTTAGTATGAAGATATGAAAATATTTTCACAAAGAAAATTGATTTTTATTATTTTCAAAATAATATTTATTTAAGTATGGGAACTATTTTCTTTTGTGAGAAGAACTGAAAGCTCCCCTTTTCTGTGGGAACAAAAGTTAAAAGCTTGTTATAAAAATTTTCATGAAAGATTTATTATATTTTATGAGATTTTTGATTTGAGTTGATAAATATTTATAGCTAAATACGTTGTGTTCCTACGAAAGATGAAAATTTAATGTTGCAAAATATGAGATATATCACGATTCGAGCGACTTCCGTTATTCAGATTACATTTTGGTTAATCAGAATACCTGGAGGCACACATAAAAAGTAACCAAAATAGAGGCATTATATTGCTGTTGAAAGTGGCTCTAGCGATATTTGTAACTTAATTTAGATTGTGGTTTTTTTCTTCTTAATATTGTCATACAGTTGCTTAAACAATTAATTAATGAATGAATTAAAGTACTGTCCATCACCAGACACTATTTTACTTTCTCGATCTATCAAAAAAAAAAAAAAAAAAAGAAAATATTCTGAAGTGGAGAAGATATGACTTCTTTGTAGGTCTGTTAAATCATGTACATTTTCGGTGCACTTCATATAAACTTATTTTCTTTGAAAGAGATAAAATGCTGCTATAATACTAAGGTTTAGCGATTTCTTGCCAAATATTTGAGGTATCGGCAAGATGGCTTCTATTTGAAACATTTGTTTCTGGCGCTTAATTGGGCGATATTTTGCCAAAAGCCGACACTAGCTAGAGATAGTTATCGAGATTATGGTCATAGCCGAAATAGCGATTCATCACAGACTTTTAATGAATTGAAGGTATACATAAGCCTTAATACATTGAAAGTCTTTTGAGTGACCCTTTAAATAAATCACTCAGCTGACTGGAATCAAAAAAGAAATGTGCCAATAGTAAGTTACACACAAAGTCTCAACATTCTACGGTAAGCAGTTTTAAAGTTATACGAAACATGTAATTATGTTTGGATCAAAATTTGGTGATGTTTCGGAAAAAATCTCCAAGGTCCATAATAAATGGCAAAATTTTGGGCATGGATCAAACAATGACTGACTACAGACATAATATATTAAAGATGTCTATAGAGATTCATGTAATAAAGTCATTTTGGGTGGTCCTGTAAACCCTCCAGTAGATAGGAACAAAAATCGAGGTGCAAAACTAGATGTTACAGAAAATCTTACACACAGAATTTCAACAATCTGCGATTGATAGTTTTTGAGATAAGGGAGTTGTATGCATACATACGTACAAATAAAAACGCCAAACTTGGCGACTTTTGTTGTACGTATTTATTCCAGACAAAAAAAAAAAAGAAATGTCACTGTGATCGGGTGTCAAGTGTTATGCTAGTGAATATGCTAACTGGACAGCACTCTATTGGCCTACCGATATCGAGAGGGCCGGCGCCATCTTGTCCCTAGATAGCACTTTCCTTTCTCCCCCACGTTCCACTCACCACCGCATCAATGACACAGTGGGCGAAGTCCCGGCTAGAACACCAGACTGCAAAGGACAACGGTAATAGCCCTTATTTACCATATGAACCTTCTATTGTTTTAAAATCAGCAACAAGACGTACAGTAAATTGTACAAAAAAATGTGTCAGATGGTTGTAAAAACCCCACCATGGCCAAGTGGATACGAAACTAAAATGTTGAATGGCTGAAGTGTGAAGGTCCCGGGTTCGCGCTGATCGCCATTCTACAATTAATAGTTTTGAGATACGCAAGTTACACTTGTACGAACGTACGTACGTACAAACATCAGGAAAAAACTGGCCAAAATAGATTCGCGTTAATTCAAAATGCACTTTACATGCAGATATATGAACAGACATACATGCGCACGTCTAGACGTAGAGTCATTCAAAAACTCTTGAAATTAAATTTAGGGGTAGTCAAAATCCATTTTTTTCATGAAAATCTGAATAGTGAAATTTTTAGTATTACTATACTTCCTTTTACCTGGTAGCAAGAAATAAAAAAGTGGTTAAAAAATAATTTATTCCACTCTAAAAAAAAAAAAAAAGAAATGTCACTGTGATCGGGTGTCAAGTGTTGTCCCGCGCACTGTATCAAGGATGCACCAGAAGACAACATGCTAACAGGACGGCACTCTATTGGCCTACCGATATCGAGAGGGCCGGCGCCATCTTGCCCCTAGATAGCACTTTCCCTTCTCCCCCACGTTCCACTCACCACCGCATCAATGACACAGTGAGCGAAGTCCCGGCTAGAACACCAGACCACAAAGGACAACGGTAATAGCCCTTATTTACCATATGAACCTTCTATTGTTGTGAAATCAGCAACTAGACGTACAGTAAATTGTACAAAAAAATGTGTCAGATGGTTGTAAAAACCCCACCATGGCCAAGTGGATACGAAACTATAATGTTGAATGGCTGAAGTGTGAAGGTCCTGGGTTCGGGCTTATCACCATTCTACAATTAATAGTTTTTGAGATACGCAAGTTACACTTGTACGAACGTACATACGTACAGACATCAGGAAGAAACTTGTCAAAATAGATTCGCGTTAATTCAAAATGCACTTTGCATGCAGATATATGAACAGACATACATGGGCACGTGTAGACGTAGAGTCTTCAAAAACTCTTGAAATTAAATTTAGGGGTAGTCAAAATCCATTTTTTTTCATGAAAATCTGAATAGTCAAATTTTTAGTATTACTATACTTCCTTTTACCTGGTAGCAAGAAATAAAAAAGTGGTTAAAAAATAATTTATTCCAGTCTAAAAAAGAAATGTCACTGTGATCGGGTGTCAAGTGTTGTCCCGCGAACTGTATCAAGGATGCACCAGAAGGGAATATGCTAACAGGACGGCACTCTATTGGCCTACCGATATCGAGAGGGCCGGCGCCATCTTGCCCCTGGATAGCACTTTCCCTTCTCCCCCACGTTCCACTCACCACCGCATCAATGACACAGTGGGCGAAGTTGTAGAGGGGGGTGAAGATTATACACCTCCTTACGTTGCGCACTAAAAGTGCTTACTTTAAAATAAGACGCAAGGCAGCATCTCAACAACTAACATATTTTATTGATAAAAATAAAATGAATAAACTTTAAGGATAACAAATAATATAACAACAAAATTATGAATCGCGAGCTATAGAACATAATGCTGCTATTTTCTTTTTAGCAGCTTCGCTCACAGCTGGGTGTTTATATACTTGCCAACCATCTACTCCGGAGAGACTGGTGAAGGTCAATTTGCATCTTCTTAAATTCGCGGGACTTTCCGCTCTGGGTGTGTTCGCAAACTGATTCGCTGGTTGTCAGCTCGCAAACTGTTGGTTCGTAAACCGACGAAATCAACGCCACAGTACTCCCCCGCGAGACCGAAGGAGGTGGCATTCTGAAATGGACTGAACGTCCGTACCTGGTAACATAAGAGTCTTTTCCACCGACGGAGGACGATACTGGAACAGTCTAATTGTTCATTCAAAAGGTACGCCGGTTTTAGGCGGTCTATAGAAACTGTGCGGGATTGCCCTTTGATGCTTAAAGTATAAAATTTATTATTACGAGAAAGTACTTCATAAGGGCCGTCGTATGGCTGTTGCAATGGCTTACGGACAGAGTCTCGTCGTACGAACACGTGAGTAGATGTTGGTAGATCTTTGTGAATGAAGATATCATGTTTACCATGGTGCTTAGCAGGAACAGGTCGTAATCGTTGCATACCTGCTTGAAGCTGCAAGATGAAATTCGCAGTTCCAGGAACTTGTTTGGTGGAACGAAAAAACTCTCCAGGAAGTCGCAAAGTTTCTCCGTAAAGCATTTCAGCTGGAGATTTTCCGATGTCTTCCTTCAAGCTTGTCCGAATACCTAGCAACACCAAAGGCAAAACAGTCATCCAACGTTCCGTGACGTGGCATTTGATAGAGTCTTTGAGTTGTCTGTGATGACGTTCAATCATTCCATTTGAAATCGGATGATAACTGGTTGTTCGGATTCGTTCCGACCCTAAAAAACGAGTAAATGCATTGAAAAGGTCGCACTCGAACTGGGAGCCTCTATCTGTAGTGATGGTATCGGGAACACCGAATCGTGAAATCCATCCGAACAAGAAGGTTTCAGCACAAGTCTCAGCTTTCTGGTCAGCCATAGGAAATACCTCTGGCCATCGTGAAAATCTGTCGATGCACGTGAGACAGTAAATATTACCGTTGGAAGGGGGCAAAGGACCTATAATATCTAAGTGAACATGGTTGAAGCGGCCTGAAACAATGGGAAAATCTCCGATGACAGACTTTGTGTGTCTAGAGATCTTGCTTTTTTGGCAAGGGACGCAAAATTTTGCAAATTTTTTACAGTCCTTGTCAATAGAAGGCCATATGAATCTGTCCTTCGCAAGCTTCGCCGTAATACGGCCACTAGGATGAGAGAGGGAATGAATTTTTTCAAACACAGTCTTTCTGAAGGCTTGAGGGATGTAAGGGCGTATGACCCCAGTAGAGACATCACAGTAAAGTTTAGCACCAGAATCTGAAATTGTGAAATGCTTGAAATCCAATCCGGAGCCACCACTCATTAATTTTTTAAGTTCCCTATCCTCCTGTTGTTCACGAGAAATTGCTGCGTAGTCTAAGTTGCTAGGCAAGTTAATTTCCGCGATTCTAGAACAAGCATCAGCAACCGCATTGTCCTGACCAGAGACAAAACGAATGTCTGTGGAAAACTGAGAGATGAACTCTAACTGTCGGAGTTGTCGGGGAGAACATTTATCAGCTTTTTGTGTAAATGCGTAAATGAGCGGTTTATGATCACAGTAAATGGCAAATTGTCTACCTTCCAAAAAATGTCGGAAATGACGAATGGATGAGTAAATTGCCAGTAACTCTCGATCGTATACACTGTAGCGTTTCTCAGTCTGCGTTAATTTGCGTGAGAAAAATGCCAATGGCTCCGGTCCTTTCTCGGACGCCTGGTTCAAAACTGATCCTAATGCGAAGTCCGAGCAATCGGTCATAAGTGACAATTCAGAGTCCGGTCTAGGATGAGCGAGCATTGTAGCATTTGCTAGCATAGTTTTACATGCCTCAAAAGCATCCTGCGTTTCGGGAGACCACTGAACATGCGTTTTATCGCGTTTTTTACGACTTTTAATCAACTCATGTAGGGGAGCTTGCGTATGTGCAGCTTTTGGGAAAAAACGATGGTAGAAGTTTAGAAGGGCTAAAAAGCGCCGTAGTTCATGTACCGTCTGGGGTAAAGGAAAATTGGATATAGCTTCAATTTTTTCGGGCAAGGGGGAGATTCCTGCCTCAGTAACTAAATATCCTAGAAATGGCATTTGTGCTTTACCAAAAATGCATTTTGCGACATTTAGAACAATGCGATATTGATCTAGGCGTGTAAAAATTTTGCGCAGGTGCTGAATGTGAGTCTCCTCATCTTTTGAAGCGACTAAAATGTCGTCGAGGTAAACGTAGCAATCCAAGTCCCTGAAAACTTCATCCATAAACCTTTGGAATGTTTGACCAGCATTTCTGAGTCCATACGGCATTCTATTGTAGTGAAATAGGCCTACTGGTGTAATTACTGCGGTTTTAGGAATGTCTTCCTTGTTAACCGGGATCTGATTATAGGCTTTAACTAGATCCAATTTAGAAAATATCCGTTTACCGTGCAATTCCATTGCAAAATCGTGGATATGAGGTAATGGATAGCGGTCGGGTAAAGTGACAGCATTCAACCTCCTAAAATCTCCACATATGCGCCATGAGCCGTCTTTTTTCTTGACTAAATGTATCGGGCTAGCCCATGGGCTATTCGATCGACTGACAATGCCTTGTGCTAATAAGGCTTCGAATTCCTGTTTAACTGCTTTTAGTTTGTCAGGGGATAAACGTCTGGCTTTAGATGTTACCGGTGGACCTTTAGTTAAGATACAATGTGTTGTAGAATGGTTAACTGCAGGTAGGTTATTAGCGGGTCTAGTTATATTTGGAAATTCAGAAAGTAATTTATGATATGGCGTATCGCCGCAAACCGTTGTGAGGCCAGTAGAGGGTCCAAAAGATGAATTTGCATTAACTTTGCAGGACGTCACCTGGTCAATCAAACGGCGATTCTTAACATCAATTAACAATGAAAATCGTTCCAAAAAGTCCACACCCAATATCGGCTTTGAAACTTCCGCAATAACAAAATTCCACGGATATGATCGTTTTAGGCCAAAGTCCAAAACCAGATTTCTATTGCCGAATGTTTTTATTTCAGTACCATTTGCTGCGTAAAGAAAAAATTTTGAACTGGGTACTTTCTTACGAGTTAATATTTGATTTACAGGCAGAACTGAGCATGCTGCTCCACTGTCTATCAAAAAACTGATTCCAGTTTTACGGTCACGAATGTATAAGCGACTAACACGCTGACAAGCATCAGTGGCCGCCAGTTCGGATGAGCCTGCAAGTTTTTCTGGGAAAGTACAAGGAGGGACGCATTTAGTAGCTCTTTCCGCAAAGCGTGCGTGGTACCAGCAGAAGCGAGGGTTGAATTTTTTGTGGGAAGGGGATAGAGATCGGGACTGCTTATTACGTCCTCTAAAAGAGAGTGGACGAGCCAAGGTGTCCAATCGTTTAGCTATCGCGTCGATTTTTTTCCTCTAGATTCTGTATTATATCTAAAGAAGGGGAAAGGGTTGTAACGGAATTCACCGCCATTGGAGTTTCTGTGACCTCAGATATCTTATCCGCTATTAAAGCCAACCCATCTAAATCTTCTTTGCAAACAGACAAGATCTGCTGCATCGGAACTGGTAAACGTGTTAAAAAGAGGGTTTTTAATACATCATGGTCTACTTGCTTTTGAGCCAATGCCTTCATTTGCATGAGCAATTGAGATGGTTTCTTATCACCGAGTATTAAGTCCTGCAGCAATGCCTTTAAACGGGTTTGTTCCGAATCTGCATAATGTGAAATTATGACTTTTTTTAAGCACTCATAAGGTGTATCCGTTGGAGGGGATCGGATTATGTCACTAACCGTAACTAAAATTTCACAGTCCAACGCTGCAACTACACTATGAAACTTTGTTAACTCTGTACTTATACCGGCTGTAGCAAATTGGGATTCCAGTTGAAGGAACCATAGTTCAGGGTTGTTTTTCCAAAATGGTGGAGCTTTAAACGCTACTCTACAAACTTCGATATTACCAGGAGTATCCTGTATAATGTTTTTTGTATCACCTAAAGGTAATGACATGTTTTAAGCACGACAGCTATATATGTTATGAGCTAGAGTTGGTGGTCCGGAAGGGAAGTCAAAGCAAATTCACATACCTTTGCGTAGTCCCATAGGCACAGATGAAGACGAGTGAAGACTAGCAACATTCGGGTCACCAACGTAGAGAGAAATCCTTGCGGAGATGATTGAAGACTTTGAACGTCGTCGTTGAAGGGCGAAACTTCATAATCACCTACAATCCGACGTCCGGGTCACCAATGTAGAGGGGGTGAAGATTATACACCTCCTTACGCTGCGCACTAAAAGTGCTTACTTTAAAATAAGACGCAAGACAGCATCTCAACAACTAACATATTTTATTGATAAAAAATAAAATGAATAAACTTTAAGGATAACAAATAACATAACAACAAAATTATCAATCGCGAGCTATAGAACATAATGCTGCTATTTTCTTTTTAGCAGCTTCACTCACAGCTGGGTGTTTATATACTTGCCAACCATCTACTCCGGAGAGACTGGTGAAGGTCAATTTGCATCTTCTTAAATTCGCGGGACTTTCCGCTCTGGGTGTGTTCGCAAACTGATTCGCTGGTTGTCAGCTCGCAAACTGTTGGTTCGTAAACCGACGAAATCAACGCTACAAAGTCCCGGCTAGAACACCAGACCACAAAGGAAAACGGTAATAGCCCTCATTTACCATATGAACCTTCTATTGTTGTAAAATCAGCAACAAGACGTATAGTAAATTGTACAAAAAAATGTGTGAGATGGTTGTAAAAACCCCACCATGGCCAAGTGGATACGAAACTAAAATGTTGAATGGCTGAAGTGTGAAGGTCCCGGGTTCGGGCTTATCGCCATTCTACAATTAATAGTTTTTGAGATACGCAAGTTACACTTGTACGAACGTACATACGTACAAACATCAGGAAAAAACTGGCCAGAATAGATTCGCGTGAATTCAAAATGCACTTTACATGCAGATATATGAACAGACATACATGCGCACGTGTAGACGTAGAGTCATTCAAAAACTCTTGAAATTAAATTTAGGGGTAGTCAAAATCCATTTTTTTCATGAAAATCTGAATAGTGAAATTTTTTGGTATTACTATACTTCCTTTTACCTGGTAGAAAGAAATAAAAAATTGGTTAAAAAATAATTTATTCCATTCTAAAAAAAAAAAAAAAGAAACGTCACTGTGATCGGGTGTCAAGTGTTGTCCCGCGCACTGTATCAAGGATGCACCAGAAGGGAATATGCTAACAGGACGGCACTCTATTGGCCTACTGATATCGAGAGGGCCGGCGCCATCTTGCCCCTAGATAGCACTTTCCTTCTCCCCCACGCTCCACTCACCACCGCATCAATGACACAGTGGGCGAAGTCCCTGCTAGAACACCAGACCACAAAGGACAACGGTAATAGCCCTTATTTACCATATGAACCTTCTATTGTTGTAAAATCAGCAACAAGACGTATAGTAAATTGTACAAAAAAATGTGTGAGATGGTTGTAAAAACCCCACCATGGCCAAGTGGATACGAAACTAAAATGTTGAATGGCTGAAGTGTGAAGGTCCCGGGTTCGGGCTTATCGCCATTCTACAATTAATAGTTTTTGAGATACGCAAGTTACACTTGTACGAACGTACATACGTACAAACATCAGGAAAAAACTGGCCAGAATAGATTCGCGTTAATTCAAAATGCACTTTACATGCAGATATATGAACAGACATACATGCGCACGTGTAGACGTAGAGTCATTCAAAAACTCTTGAAATTAAATTTAGGGGTAGTCAAAATCCATTTTTTTCATGAAAATCTGAATAGTGAAATTTTTTGGTATTAATATACTTCCTTTTACCTGGTAGAAAGAAATAAAAAATTGGTTAAAAAATAATTTATTCCATTCTAAAAAAAAAAAAAAAGAAACGTCACTGTGATCGGGTGTCAAGTGTTGTCCCGCGTACTGTATCAAGGATGCACCAGAAGGGAATATGCTAACAGGACGGGACTCTATTGGCCTACCGATATCGAGAGGGCCGGCGCCATCTTGCCCCTAGATAGCACTTTCACTTCTCCCCCACGTTCCACTCACCACCGCATCAATGACACAGTGGGCGAAGTCCGGGCTAGAACACCAGACCACAAAGGACAACGGTAATAGCCCTTACTTTACCATATGAACCTTCTATTGTTGTAAAATCAGCAACAAGACGTACAGTAAAATGTACAAAAAAAATGTGTGAGATGGTTGTAAAAACCCCACCATGGCCAAGTGGATACGAAACTAAAATGTTGAATGGCTGAAGTGTGAAGGTCCCGGGTTCGGGCTTATCGCCATTCTACAATTAATAGTTTTTGAGATACGCAAGTTACACTTGTACGAACGTACATACGTACAAACATCAGGAAAAAACTGGCCAGAATAGATTCGCGTTAATTCAAAATGCACTTTACATGCAGATATATGAACAGACATACATGCGCACGTGTAGACGTAGAGTCATTCAAAAACTCTTGAAATTAAATTTAGGGGTAGTCAAAATCCATTTTTTTCATGAAAATCTGAATAGTGAAATTTTTTGGTATTACTATACTTCCTTTTACCTGGTAGCAAAAAATAAAAAAGTGGTTAAAAAATGATTTATTCCAGTCTAAAAAAAAAAAAAAAGAAATGTCACTGTGATCGGGTGTCAAGTGTGTTCCCGCGCACTGTATCAAGGATGCACCAGAAGGGAACATGCTAACAGGACGGCACTCTATTGGCCTACCGATATCGAGAGGGCCGGCGCCATCTTGCCCCTAGACAGCACTTTCCTTCTCCCCCACGTTCCACTCACCACCGCATCAATGACACAGTGGGCGAAGTCCCGGCTAGAACACCAGACCACAAAGGACAACGGTAATAGCCCTTATTTACCATATGAACCTTCTATTGTTGTAAAATCAGCAACAAGACGTACAGTAAATTGTACAAAAAAATGTGTGAGCTGGTTGTAAAAACCCCACCATGGCCAAGTGGATACGAAACTGAAATGTTGAATGGCTGAAGTGTGAACGTCCCGGGTTCGGGCTTATCGCCATTCTACAATTAATAGTTTTTGAGATACGCAAGTTACACTTGTACGAACGTACATACGTACAAACATCAGGAAAAAACTGGCCAGAATAGATTCGCGTGCATTCAAAATGCACTTTACATGCAGATATATGAACAGACATACATCCGCACGTGTAGACGTAGAGTCATTCAAAAACTCTTGAAATTAAATTTAGGGGTAGTCAAAATCCATTTTTTTCATGAAAATCTGAATAGTGAAATTTTTTGGTATTACTATACTTCCTTTTACCTGGTAGCAAAAAATAAAAAAGTGGTTAAAAAATGATTTATTCCAGTCTAAAAAAAAAAAAAAAAGAAATGTCACTGTCATCGGGTGTCAAGTGTGTTCCCGCGCACTGTATCAAGGATGCACCAGAAGGGAATATGCTAACAGGACGGCACTCTATTGGCCTACCGATATCGAGAGGGCCGGCGCCATCTTGTCCCTAGATAGCACTTTCCTTCTCCCCCACGTTCCACTAACCACCGCATCAATGACACAGTGGGCGAAGTCCCGGCTAGAACACCAGACCACAAAGTACAACGGTAATAGCCCTACTTTACCATATGAAACTTCTATTGTTGTAAAATCAGCAACAAGACGTACAGTAAATTGTACAAAAAAAAATGTGTGAGATGGTTGTAAAAACCCCACCATGGCCAAGTGGATACGAAACTAAAATGTTGAATGGCTGAAGTGTGAACGTCCCGGGTTCGGGCTTATCGCCATTCTACAATTAATAGTTTTTGAGATACGCAAGTTACACTTGTACGAACGTACATACGTACAAACATCAGGAAAAAACTGGCCAGAATAGATTCGCGTTAATTCAAAATGCACTTTACATGCAGATATATGAACAGACATACATGCGCACGTGTAGACGTAGAGTCATTCAAAAACTCTTGAAATTAAATTTAGGGGTAGTCAAAATCCATTTTTTTCATGAAAATCTGAATAGTGAAATTTTTTGGTATTACTATACTTCCTTTTACCCGGTAGCAAGAAATAAAAAAGTGGTTAAAAAATAATTTATTCCAGTCTAAAAAAAAAAAAAAAGAAATGTCACTGTGATCGGGTGTCAAGTGTTGTCCCGCGCACTGTATCAAGGATGCACCAGAAGGGAATATGCTAACAGGACGGCACTCTATTGGCCTACCGATATCGAGAGGGCCGGCGCCATCTTGCCCCTAGATAGCACTTTCCTTCTCCCCCACGTTCCACTCACCACCGCATCAATGACACAGTGGGCGAAGTCCCGGCTAGAACACCAGACCACAAAGGACAACGGTAATAGCCCTTATTTACCATATGAACCTTCTATTGTTGTAAAATCAGCAACAAGACGTACAGTAAAATGTACAAAAAAATGTGTGAGATGTTTGTAAAAACCCCACCATGGCCAAGTGGATACGAAACTAAAATGTTGAATGGCTGAAGTGTGAAGGTCCCGGGTTCGGGCTTATCGCCATTCTACAATTAATAGTTTTTGAGATACGCAAGTTACACTTGTACGAACGTACATACGTACAAACATCAGGAAAAAACTGGCCAGAATAGATTCGCGTTAATTCAAAATGCACTTTACATGCAGATATATGAACAGACATACATGCGCACGTGTAGACGTAGAGTCATTCAAAAACTCTTGAAATTAAATTTAGGGGTAGTCAAAATCCATTTTTTTCATGAAAATCTGAATAGTGAAATTTTTTGGTATTACTATACTTCCTTTTACCTGGTAGAAAGAAATAAAAAAGTGGTTAAAAAATAATTTATTCCAGTCTAAAAAAAAAAAAAGAAATGTCACTGTGATCGGGTGTCAAGTGTTGTCCCGCGAACTGTATCAAGGATGCACCAGAAGGGAATATGCTAACAGGACGGCACTCTATTGGCCTACCGATATCGAGAGGGCCGGCGCCATCTTGCCCCTAGATAGCACTTTCCCTTCTCCCCCACGTTCCACTCACCACCGCATCAATGACACAGTGGGCGAAGTCCCGGCTAGAACACCAGACCACAAAGGACAACGGTAATAGCCCTTATTTACCATATGAATCTTCTATTGTTGTAAAATCAGCAACAAGACGTACAGTAAATTGTACAAAAAAATGTGTCAGATGGTTGTAAAAACCCCACCATGGCCAAGTGGGTACGAAACTAAAATGTTGAATGGCTGAAGTGTGAAGGTCCCGGGTTCGGGCTTATCGCCATTCTACAATTAATAGTTTTTGAGGTACGCAAGTTACACTTGTACGAACGTACATACGTACAAACATCAGGAAAAAACTGGTCAAAATAGATTCGCGTTAATTCAAAATGCACTTTATATGCAGATATATTAACAGACATACATGCGCACGTGTACGTAACAAGACGTACAGTAAATTGTACAAAAAAAATGTGTCAGACGGTTGTAAAAACCCCACCATGGCCAAGTGGATACGAAACTAAAATGTTGAATGGCTGAAGTGTGAAGGTCCCGGGTTCGGGACAATCAACATTCTACGACTAATAATTTTCGAGAAACGTGAGTATCCCAAAAACTATTGACGTTTGTATATGCAGAGGTCCAAAAGTCAGGGAAAAACTGTTCAAAATGGATTGTACATTCATATACATGAACAGACGTACATGTGCACAAGTAGACATAGTGTCACGCTAAAACTCTTCAAATTAAATTTAGAGGTATTCTAAATCCATTTTTTTCATTAAAATCTGAATGCCGAATTTTTTTGTGATCACTATACTCTCTTTCACTTGGTACAAGGAAATACAAATATGGTTTAAAAAATAATTTATTCCAGAATTAAAATACAAAGAAATTCAAAAGTAGTGAGGTTTCTAGTGTTCTCTCGCGCACTGTTTCAAGGATGCACCAGAAGGGAATACACTAACAGGACTGCACTCTATTGGCCTACCGATATGGAGAGGGCGGGGGCCATCTTGCCCCTAGGTAGCCCTTTCCCTTCTCCCCCACGTTCCTCTCTCCGCTGCATCAATCACAGCAGTGAGTGAAGTCCAGGCTAGAACACCAGACCGCAAAGGACAACAGTCATAGCCGTGTAAGGGGCATTTGGACGCGGATTGCCTGGAGCTATAAGAAAATACCCCCGAAATGCAAGGCGAAAAAGGCGTCCATTTTTTCCCACTGTCGAAAGAATTCAGAATCTTCTTTGTAGAGGGTGGTCAAATTAGGGGAGAAAAGAGCAGTTGCTGGGCGATAAAAAGCGGTCATCTTACTTCTTATCTTTTGTGTGGGTCATTTTCCCTAAATGTCCTGTACTTTTTCCCCTTGCTTTTTTTCTGTTTTTTTGTCATAGTACAACCTTTAACCCCCACTCCCAGTAAAAAATTTAAAAATTTCATCTGCGTATTTGCATTAATGGTAAAATTCAAAATATTATTTGGGGGGAAAAATAATAATATAATGTACTTTCCCATAAAAAAAAAAGAAAAAAGCTTGAAAAAATGAAGCCGATAATTTTGGCTGTTGCTAACAATTTTACACTTACTGTTATATTCCCTCCTTTCAAATACCAATATCGAATTTTTAAAGTTTCGAATTTCTGAGCTATTTCAAATGCATAAGATTACAGAAGAAAAGCGTGAGAAATTATAGAAATCAAAAGAAAACTTGATAAGTTAATATATTTGTGTATATATTTCTATACAAAATTACACTTTCCATATATTTTTTAGCAAGGATTGTTACTAGGAAGTATGAAATTCATTAACATATATAAGGTTAATCTAAACTCTTGGGTAAACTTTAAGGGTGTAACGCGTATTCACGTTAGATCTAAAGAGAACAGCACCAAACTCCAGACGGTTAGATCGATAGCCGTGCGAAAGGCTAGAACCCTGGACCTGTACACCTCAACCATCTCCCAATGTTCAGTGGTTTTATCCACTCGGCCATTCTTCGGCAATGCAAGTCAAAAGCTGCGATTGTAATATGGGCATTTTAAACTTCTTCAAAATGCCAAAATGTACTTTAAATTCTAATATTTTATGTGTTGTTAAAAAACCTTAGTTTACAAATTATGATCATATAATATGTAAAATATGTTAAGTAAATTATGTTAACTTAAAAGACTTGAATGCCATTAGAGGATAGTTCATGTCATCGATAATGTCGTTTAGAGTTTATTTCTCCCTTCCCGAAGATTCCCTCTAGAAACTGCTAATAATCATTGAGAGGATTTTTAAATTGCGAATTACATGCGTACTACGTGTCCACCATTGTTTCAGTTTTAGTTCGGGAATCGAACTTGCAAACCTAACCTATGGTTACTAATTCGATATCTCAATGAATAGCTTGAGGAAGAACTTCTAAAACAATTGACAGTGTTTAGAATTTTAATTTACTAGCGTAAAAAAAAAAAAAAAAAAAAAAAAAAAAAAAAAAAAAAAAAGTTTCAGGAACCGGTGGTTTATCAAACTTCTATGAGTAAATTTTTCTTAATACTTCTGAATTATATTTTAATAAAAACAATTATTAGAGCGACTAATTTTTTAACCGAATCCGAAAGGTTTTGAACTCGTGCATATATGATTGAAAATTATACTTATGTACCTAGTAATTTTAAGTGATTCATAGGTATTTTCAATTTATTTTGAAAATAGTAACAACAAGAATAAAATTAATAATGTTTCTTGTACTTTTTTTTATTTGAAAAGTATTTTGTACTTCTGTGTCGATGGTGATGGTGTTTTGAAGATGTATTCGAATTTCTGTGCCTATGCTTGAACATCCGCTTATAAATCCACGTCAACGAAAGACATAAACACATGGGGGAGGGGGGCGCAAATATCTTAGGTGGAGACTTTTCTGCGCACCTAATGCATATTCATGTTACATATGGAGAAAACCACACAAAACTCCATACCGTTAGACTAACGGCCGCGCGAGAGATCAGAACCCTGAATCTCCACTTAAGCCATCTCCCAATGTTAAGAGGCTGTTTTGCTCTCTCTGTCATTAATGTCTGCCAGTCTTCTTAATTTTTTTTTTAAATTTCTTTTGTTGCTGAGCTTATTCTTGAAACTAATATTTAGCATACAACATTTCATACTTTTTGAGCTCTTTTCAAAGGTTTCTACCTATCATAATCTCCTTAGGACAAAAAAAAAAAAAAAAAAAAAAACAACTTCTTTTGTTAGCATACTTTTATAGCAGCTAGTTTTAAAATTTATTAAACTGTATTGTTTGCAGCTGTATCACCGATTATATACCCGATTGTTTGGCAAACGAAAGAAGCTATTTCGCTTTGCAAAATTTTGCACCTTGCAATACATAGAAGGTTGTTTAAACATTAAAAATTTGAAAATAAAATAATTCTACGTGCAGTTTAAATGTACACAGAATGCATTAAACAAAGCTTTAATGAGGTCTTTGCTTATACGAATATACACACAGTTTATTTTTTAATGTATGCTATCTTAACATAATTTAAAAGAATAGGCAAGCGTATGAATTCAAACATTATTTCAGACATTTTAAAAGAACATCATTACATTAAAATTCATCTTCAAGAACTGCATTGAAAATGAACTCAAAACACAAGCTTTACCGAGGGAAAAATTTTCAGGATATTTTGAAGGATGAAGGGATTGGAGAGTTCTTTCGCCACGTTCTTCGAAAAGCTGTAAATTAATGAAGGACAGATTCGCGTCCAAAAGCCCCATAACGGGGGGAAGAGAGACTCGTCCAATTGCCCCCTCTGAAACCAGGAAACGATTTCTTCGGTTTGGCATTTCAGAGGTGGGGAGAAGCTCGCGTCCAAAAGCCTCATAAACCGTAATAGCCCTTATTTACCATATGAACCTTCTATTGTTTTAAAATCAGCAACAAGACGTAGAATAAATAAAAAAAAAAAAGAAAAAAAAAATGTGTCAAGTGGTTGATAAAGTACCAGCATGGACGAGTGGGTAAGACACTAAACATGGTGAATGTCTCAAGAAGAGTGAATAAGCGAATGAGATGTCTCACAAAAATTCTTGAAAATAAATTTAAAGGGAGCCAAAATAGCGTTTTTCGTCAAAATTTGGGTGTCGAAATTTTTTGCGATCACTTTACTTCGTTTTTATTTGTGAAACTTTTTTTAGCTTACATTTGAGTTCATTTTAAGGCTATTTTTGACCATTCAAAAGAATAAATTGGCCATAGAATGAAACTCATAGTTTAGTAATTTTGGTTTTTTTTGTAGTTTTCTGTGTTGTTTACTCGTATCTACATTTCATTTACATTTATTTCTTAAGTACTTATAATCTGAAGATTGTTAATTAAAAGATACAGTGAAATGAAAACGGGACTGACTACCCAACTAGCATAGGGGGCAAGTTGGTAAAGCATACAGCTGTTTGTATAGAAGTACTCTCTATATTGATATATAGAAATTAACAGAACAAGCATTCACCCCTTCGCGGTTTCTAAATTAGACGTGGTCGAAGCGGGGCATCGCTAAGCAACGGGCCTGCTTATGAGTTGCCATCTCTAAAAATGAGTTTATCATTGAGGCCTGTTTTCCCCAGTCACAGTATTCTATTTTATTATTCTAAGTATTATAAATGTTATATTATTTTATTATTTTAAAACAATTTTTTTATACTTTTGTCGTAAAGAACTTTAGATGTAGGTAATCGTTTTGTGAATCTTGCGCCATTTTCTTTCAAGAAAATTTATCCTAAAATTCGAACATTTTGCTCTGAATGTAAAGGTAAGTGAACGCTTATAATGTATTTAGAAATTCTGAAAATATGTATGTAGTTCATGTTTAGTGAATAATTACTGATGTGTTATTTATAAATAAATTATTTTAATCAGAAATCGTATTACTTGAGTAGTTTTTATTCTTGTAAATAAGCATGACGTTGTGATACTATTTAGACAATTTAATTTTGCCAGTTGAAAATGTTATTAATCAGTTATATATGCCTTGATTATGTGATTAAGACTTACATCTGGTACAGTGCAGAAATACAGTAAATTATAAATTATTGATTTTATCCCGTTTATACAGAAACTTCAAATGTAGTTAATATTTTGTACAAGCGTTCATTATGCTTGATCAATTCCTAAGTTCGATTGAGAAAGCGACAACAGAATAATAAATATTGCATGAAATGTCTTTATTAAAGAATAATTAATTCAGGGATCACGCGATAGAGCGTATTTTATCAATTTTCTCCAATATACAGGATGTCCCGAAAACACTGAAATGCGCTTTAATACATCATTTGTTAAAGATTAATTTTGAATTGTTTAAAATAACGTAGGAAATACGACTACGTTCATGAAATATTCATTATAAAAATGTCTTTCTCATTTGTGTATTTAGTTATTTTAAAGTATATTAAATATCCACTTGTGAAACTAAAATAAGCAATCGTGAATCATGAGAGTAAGCGCTACTTTGTTTTTCCTTCAAATTATATGCATCTATTTTCTTTATGTCAATATGTATCATAGCAAAAAATTAATTATGAGTTCGTACTTGAATTAGTAACACAATTACTACTTAAAACTACATTAAATAACGTTTGAAAGCACTGGGAAGCTTAAAAAATGCCTGATGTATACGTGAAGACTCGAGCATCCGTAGGCCACTTTGGATGGCTCATCAAAATACACGCGCAGGCCCGTTACTAATTGCGAAGGCCCCGGTCGAAGTGAGGTCAGGGAAGGAAGGAGGGACACCTGTGCACTGCGATATTTGACAGCGACACTCTTTGGCACACCAGTCAGTAGGAGTGCCAAAAAATGAAATTAATCGCAGAATGTTTTATGTGCATGATGAACACATTATGCCACGTGAGCACGTGTTTGAGCGAAGGGCATATTCTGTTGCTCGTAAATCCCTCCCTCCTTTATTGCGCAGTTTTTTCGGCTACGTACAGAAATTTCTCTGGTAAGCCCTCACAAGACTTGTATGCAGTTCAAATCTCTCTCTAGGGGATCATTTTTTTTTTAAATCCTTGAAGAAAAATCATTCGTAGCCGCAAATTTATTTCGGACGAAGAGGTCCGCGCCTGGATAGAATCTTGTTTCTGTAAGCAATTTCAAAGATTTTTTCATCAAGGCATTGACCGTTTTGTTTCACAGAGTAATAAATGCATTAACAGTTACGGCGATTGCATTTAAAATAATTTATTGTTTGTTTACTTTTCATTCCATCAGTCCTGTTTTCATCTAACTTTTCCTTACATTTTTAAAAAGTTCTTTTCTTATAAAATCTTTTTTAGACTCCATTTCCAATTTTGGTGTTAACACTTCAAACCGTTTTGACAATAGGGTGCACCAAATTGCTTTCGTTTAGTTGTAATCACCATGTAGATTGAGCAGCTGATTTAATAAGAATAATGAAACGTAATGGAGCTCCTAAAAAAGCGCAAGTCTTTCTTTATTTGGACATAGTTCATTCCTATAGGTGATTCAGTTTTCTTCACGTGGAAGCCAGTTCAAAGCTCTATTGTTATTTAAAAATCCCACAATGTCAAATGTTGCCTTTATCTCCCCATAAAAATAACGTAATGGAAAATATTAATGAGAATGCTTTTTCTGAAGAAGCATATTTTTTGTTGCAGTTGTAGTCTGTAATGCGACACAGAATTCGCTTGGTTTAATAGAAGCATCATGCTCTATACAAAATGAATTTACAGTAAAGAATAATATAACATATTCTGAAGATTTGAAATGGAAATTTTTCAAAATGTTATTCATGAAATAATTTTGAACAAAAACATTCATATTCATGAATGATTACAAATTTAACTGCTTTGAATAATGTTAGTATGATATTGCATTGATTTTTAACATGAATTTTTGATATTTTCTTTCGCACAATGTTTTAGGTTAATAGTTCACGTAATACCAAGAACAAATTAAAACAAAAAAAAATGCTTGTTCATGATTTTATTTCTTTCAATTTTGAATTTTAGAATTAGTATTCAACCGAATTCGCACCCAATTACGAAATAACACAACCGATTTCAAATCCTCAAGAGAACAGCAGGTAAATAGAAATTTCTGAGCAGAATCAGTCTCCTTCATATAAACCCAAATTACCTAATGCTCTGCCACTCTTACGTCAGTGAAATCCGCAAGTGCTTTTACAACACCATTTCATATTTTCAGATTTCATTCTTCTCAAAATATGCTCAGCTACTGTGAGAATAAAACAAAATAAACTTCTGAGAAAGGTTGAAATATCTTGATCCCCCCGGAAAATATATGTACAAAGTTCTTAATCTTTACTAATTAAGATGCTGCAGTGGTTTCATTTTGGAGTTCTGCGGAGGCTCGAGAAAACTTCATGTTAATGAAGGCATATAGCTGTTGGGATGGCATTCCCAGAAATTTCAAACAGTAGTTTTATTTGCGTTATATTTAGAAAGCTTAAAAAATTTACATCCTAGTAGAAACACACTCTTAATATAAATACAGGTGTGCATGTAACGTAATTTGAATTTGAATGTGAAATACGCTTTTACAGGCAGCGATACAAATCTTAACATTGATAGGATGGCCATATAAAGTGACTTATCGTAAAGTGTAGCATGCACTTTACAGCAATATTGTGAAACACTTTTTGATTTGTTTATCTGACCATATGCCTATCAGAACTTTTAGTGAGACGGTAGGTTTTCTACGAGATCTACGCATGACCATAACATTTAATCTTGAATAATGTATTCCAATTCGTATTCTCAGAAAGTACTGTACGTACGTACTATTAAGTACTGCTTTTTTGAAATTTTAGAATTGAAAATATAAGCAATTCTTTACTAGAACACTTAAATACAACTGAGGGATGCCATTTGCATACAAGGGCCACTCTGAAATTTTTGAGATACGGCTAAATGGCACAAATTAAACTTATCAAATTTTAGAAGCGTTCAGAGTAATCCCTCCAAACTCCATTCACTTTTGAAGGGGAATTTTCCGAAGTATAAAAGCCTCAAGCCATCTATTTCTTGGAATCAATGCGAAATATGCTTTTACAGTCTCATCAATTTCATCTTCGGATGGAAAACGGAGACCACGTAATTTTTTTTTAGATCAAGAAATAGCCAAAACTCACACATTGCAAGATCAGGGAATAGGGTGGATGTTCTATTACTTTGAAGTGTTTTCATTCGAGAAATTACACTGTCAATGTTGCCGTATGAGAAAATGTAAAGTCATTATGAAGTAAAAGTTCCCTTACATTAACTTCTTGAAGAAGTCGTGAAACAGCTAGCGTAAATATCTTCTGTCTCTCCAGCTTGATGGCAACCCTGTACTTCCGAAGAAAATGGTATGCTTTAGTTTTTTCATTGCTCATTGTCTTTTCACCATTGTGTGTTTGGGGGGTTATGTTCAAAGACCCGTACTTTACTTTCTTGACGCGTTAGAACGTCAAAAATCGGTATATAGTACGATTCATCACTAGTTACGATTTTCGAAATGAGGCAATGTCCACATCGTTAAGTAGTTTTAGGGCTTCTTTGCAGATTCTGACGTGCGCCGCTTTTTGGTGTTCTATTAAATTATAGGGGATCCAACGACAAACTAATTTTTTCATATGCAACTCTTTACGAATAATTTATGTATAGATGCAGTTCCAATGCTGAGTTCCTTCTGTATCATTTGTAAAGTGCAGCGATTATCATTGATTAACATTTTCGTATGGACGATATATTTTCTGGGACTACAAATGACAAGATTCTTCTTGAGAGTTCCTCATCCAGGAGCGAACTTCGATCTCTACGAAATTCTGTGCATCATCTGAATACAGTAGTGCACGAGATGGAGCGTCCTTCCCAAATGTCAATTGTAGACTTTGAAGGCATTCTTGATGATTCAACACCACTTTAAAATCACAGCGTGATAATGCTCTCGCGTCAACTCAATTTTCCTTTCTTTCAAAGTTTATTATTCGACAAATAAATTGCAATGGTTGCCACAAATTATCGTCCGCGACCACAAAAGAGTTCAAATTCACATTTTAGCAATTTTTTTTTGCTTTCGAATATCGTCTACTACTGTCTCAAAAATCTCAGAATAACCTTCGTATACTGAAAATGCAAAACATACCCATTTTGCCAAAATAAATCTATCATTATCGTATTATAACATAATTTAATTTTTAAAATATAATTTTCAATGCTACATGAGATTTCTGTAGAAAAATTTCAGTGAGCAGTTTCATTTCGATAAGTTTTAAAATTTGTAAACTTGGTTTTTTGGCATGAGCATATTTTAATTAATTTATATATTTAAATTAAAGTATTAGGGATTTTCAAAATTATGATAATATTTTTAAATATTCTATTAAGAGAAGTATGAAAAAAATGCAAAATTCATGAAAAGTATTAAAAAGGTTCATAAATAAATGTTCTTATAAAGTTTTAGCACTCTTATTTAAAAGTATTCCAAACTTTAGATAGATTAAACACGATGTAGACATGTATAATTTTTTCATACAAAGTAAAATGCTTACCGGTTTAATTATACAATTAAAGTTTTAAAAGGCAATTCATACTTAAGTTATGTGACACTTTCATGTTCTGACTTTGTAATTAATATTTCCTCTTAAAATTGGAAGAAATAAATGCTTCTTTTTTATTTTCTTGTTAAACATGACAAGTTGTACAATGTCTTCTAATTAGTAAAATTAAATATTTTGAGTACAAGGATTAATATACTGCAAGATAAATACTTGTTTTTATTATCTTAAGTAATACCTTTGAATTTACATTTATTGAAGTAACACATTTTTCATTCTTCATAGCAATGAACTTTTCTTCCCATGTCTGTAAATTATAATCCGAGCAACGCTTCAAAAACAAGAAATATTTGATGTCGAAATATTCTCTTTTTGATAGAAATAAGAAGTTTGACGAGGATTAAAATTAATTTATAATTTTTTTAACTAGGATATTTAAAAGTAACGTAAGATGAAATTTAATATTCTGTTCTTATGTATTTGCAAAATTTATTCGAAAAACTTCACTTGTAATTAAGTTCAATTCTCTGTATATAAGTGATTTTTTCGGAATATTTCACTTCAGACTCCAAACTCTTATGTTTCCACATTTAAGAAATTTATTTCTCGACAGTTTTAGAAAGCTAAAAACTTTTTTATTCCTAAACTTATAAAGGCTTATTTTAAGTCTATCAATTTTTAACTTTGTACAGCATAAACAATAGTAAATTAAAATTTTTCTGTATAACTTCAGGATGTGGTGCATAAAGATGTTAAAAAAGAAAAGTTTTAATCTCTAAATAAAATTTCGATAGCCATGTTTTCAAAGATTTTTTCCCCATTAGTTATGCAGTTTAGAAGAAATGAAAGGTTGGAAAAGCTGTTGGATTATAAATGGAACAAAATGCGTGGAACATATTTAGAGAACCCCTGAAGCATTTTTTAAACGCAACCATATGTGTTACATATGTTTTGGTAAATGAAAAGATAAATGCTTTATGAAATTTTTTGGTACTTATGTATTATACTGACTATCGCAACAAATGGAAAATTATTAATTTGCTCTTTAAACTCTTACAGCTGGCGAGATTAAAAAAAAATGGTATATTACAGAAGTAAACGGATACCCAATTTGATGAAATACGGTTAGTAACACTGGTAACAGGGAAATGCGTCATTGTTTTCTGTTATTACCGTTAAATTTCTCAAATTGGAAAGTAAGAATATTACGAAAAATGTTCGACAGTATAATACGTGAATACCAATTTTTATTTCAAAATTCGTCTCAATACTGCACAGACAGACCATGAAACACGGAAAAGGTCAGTGGTTAATTTCTCTCTTACTTCCATAAAATACAACCATTTTGTAACTGAATTCAGTGCATAATTAGTCTATTAGATCTTTCTAATTACACAAGAAAGCCTAACTAAACATTTTTTGTGTGATTTTTTTTAGACATAAACTGAAAACTAGACATTTAAGGAAGAAAACATCTTGTGAGAATAATTGCAACTTCTATAATACATCAGATTATAAAAAAATACATAAGCTTAGTTTAATTCAATGTATTTTAATTACTACACGCATCAAAAATTTTCATTTGTCTTAAAAATCTATTTCTTTTTTTTGGAATGTTTGTTTATGCATTTAGTTTATTTGCATAAATAATCTAATTTTCTAATGTCAAAAATCTAATTTTCTCATAGCATTTTAATTACATCAAGTGTAAGTCTGTGTAGAAGTCATAATGCTAGAGATGCCACTTGAGAATTTGCAGTGCAATACTCTTAATTTTTGCTAATTAAGAAATAGAAACTGCTTTATTTTGATAGGCCAAGGAGGCACGAGAGAACACAAACTTAATGAGAAGAGGATACCCAGAACACTCTAACATATACAATTATTTTAGCGTTAATATTTAAGTTGTTATGAAGCAATTACTAAACAAGACAGCATTATACTTTTATACAATGACTTTGCTAAGCTTTAAATAGTAAATAAAATAATAATTTTTTAAAATTTTATGATAGAATTTTAAAAATAATAATTCGTCAAATTTAATCAGATTTGTTGTTTGGAGAGATATTTAAGTATGTCAAATTAAATTATTTATAGCTCTTATTACGACTATATGAGTATTTAATAACTTGGTTAGATTTAATTTGTACTAAAGTAATCGAACGAATTTTAATATTGTTATAGAACATGGAACAATTTTAAAATTGCATAATCATTAACTAGATTTTCATTACTAAAATAAAACTATAAAAATGACAATTCTATGAAACATTTTGATAAAATAGTATCTAAACTAATAAAGGTGTAATTGTATATTAAAATGTTTCCAAAATTTTTTTAAACCGTTATTAAAAGGTTCTTGTAAACAGCATACAAGTTAAAAGAGAAGTTTACTTAACTTTGCTGAATGCATCATAAATTTCTGAACCAACTATATTTTTCATAAAGTTAATTATGGAGTTAGAGGTTTACATTTTTATTTATTTTCAAGTACGTCTTACGAAATAAATGCATGTTCTAGACATGCAAGATACCTTTTCACTTGATTTTCAAAGAGAACTTCAGGAATTTTTTATTGTTTACGAAATGTAAGTGCAAAGTTATTTAATGAGTCAAATTTGATACTTTAGTGCCGTGCAAGTATTAAAAACTATAACATAACTAAATACAGTTTTTATAATTTGTTTAGTAATTCTTTAATTTTCTATCTAATAATGTTTGTTAAAAATTTGTATACTCTAAAATAAAGAACTTTTTCTGCATACGAATAAAATTTAATTTAAACTATATTTTAAAAATATAAAGTACTTGACGCATAAATATATACTATGTATTATAACTCAAAAATTCACTTCAGTATTAAAGAATCCTTAAAACATTTGAATTCAGACTTCTTAAAAGTTATGTAATATGAAACACAGTATTTTGTTCGTTTATTAGTTTTATTTTACTAGCTGTAGTTTATTTATTTTTATTTTGTCAGTTGAGAGTTGAAATGTAAAAAGCCGAGTATTATACGATTAAATCAAACCAATTAAAAAAAGGAATCAATATATTAGATTATTGAAAAAAAAACAGAAATATAAAACTAACAAAAATTACATAATTGAGACTAGAAAACGTTTACATGTACTCGATGTTTGTGTCTAGTTTGGCTTCTGACATCGATTTAGAAGAATAACTGGATGGAATGCTCAATGATGAAACTTGATGAAACATTCTCTAGGATTAAATTGTTTATTTTTAATATTTTTTTCCTTATTAAATTGTTATACTATTTGTAAATACCACACAGGGGAGAAAATACCTATAATATTAATAATTTACATGAAACCTATTCAATTACGCAAGCTATATAAATTAATTTTATTTTATTATTTAATTAAATTGAACAGAAAATCTTCAAAGCAAATCCAGCGGCAGCTCGAATCGAACTCGCTAACTGCGGCTCTGCTAACCAGCGACTATATGCTCTACGCCACGGTCGTTCCCTTGAAAATCCATCGAAAAGGTATTTGAGCAGTATACGCTGATTTTCGAATGTTCGGAGCGTGATTCTCTGAGAATGCCCGAGAGTTGCGTCCTAAAATTTGTATCAGTGTTTGTATGTCTTGTGAGCTATATATGTACCAAATTTCATTCAAATCGGTGAGTCCAAGGTCGCACCCTCTCCTTGTTAGACAATATAGACCGTTTCAAAAAGAATACGACGGCCATACAGCCACCTGTGTCAAGAAAGTTTTTCGTCTCTGCGACACGCGATCGGTGGGTGATTCGATCGACTGTTATGTTGCTACCAGTCAAATCGAGCGATTGCAACGGCTGAACTTTTTCAGAGCTCGGGCCGTTTGGGCTGTCTATCCAGTTGTTTCTCTATATCGATGGATTCAAAACATATCTGTACGCATGTGGTGTAGACTGGCCGTATTTTGGATATTTAATCATGAAAATGCGTCGGAAATATATTCAAGGCACTGGTGCAATACTGGGTTGACATATTCCACCCGATCTAGCCGCAGACTAGACCAGGTCCACAATCCCAAGAATACTCCTCAACAAGAAGAGGACTAGTATGCATGTCCTCCTTGTCAAGACCCGCACAGTTCATCAAGTGCTCCGGAGAGGCCAGTATTGAGTTACAGTTGGTAAACGTCAGATAGGTTTTTTGCCTCTTATCAAAAGAAAGGGGCAATGTGTCTGTCCACTTGCAAGCCTACTAATGGTGGTCTGGACAACTCTATCTGCCTTTAAGGCAAGGGAATCACATGGGGCCTGCCTATTATACCAGAGGTGGGTCGGATGAATTTTCCATGACTGCTGGATTGAGATTTTCATTTTGGAGCAGATCACAGAGTAGGCCAAAGTGTTATTTGACACTGGAACCTCAGAGGCTCCATACAATACTGGATAAGTAAAGGTACCATGCTAAGGTACACGCTTGAAAGAACAACAAAAATTCACTCTTTAGGACTGGAAATTGGGACAGAATTGTACCTGTTTCTTATCCTCCGGAGTCGCTCCTCAAGAATGAAACTTAGCTCCAGTTTTTAAAGCGCTTACTGTATCATACTGGTACATTTAACAAACATAGTTATGAAATATTTAGTCGTGATAAAACCAAATTTATGCCTGATTTATTATATATTCATTTGTAACAGCCGTCATAAGTTATACAGCCTAGGTTCAATGTTTAGTTATTTTATAAAAAGTGTAGTAGAGAACAAGTTCAACCATATGGGGTTGTTCGTAGGAGAAGGGGGATCAGGGGTCCGGTCTCAGAAAAGTAATATATATTAGTATTGAGTCATAAAAAAACGTAATAAACATATTTTTAATGTCAGTTAAATAAAAATAGTATGGTTAAAAAGCTATCGACATGAAAGTGGTAATATCTTCATCCCAAATTTAATTTACTACATTCAATGAAGAGAAATTTATCTAACCAAGATATTTTATCTTTATGAAACGTATATTAGAATATAATACTTGGGAAGTAATAAAACAAGGTAGATTACACAAATCCTCCAAATGTTGCTCTAAAACCAAAATTGTTTTTATGATACAGTATTTTGTTGTTTGTAAACCGCTCATCTCTGAGATACTGTATTTCCGTTTAAAATACGTAACAAATGATAAGTAATACAAGTAATGGTTTAGTAAATTACGGTTGAAAATATTTTCTAAATTCAGATTCCTTTCCGAGTCATTTAGCAAAAAGACTATAAAATCTGTATATCACATGACTGATTGGGAAGATTATATCATAAGTATTTGTTCTGTACTTGATTAACCAAAAAAAAAAAAAAAGACATGGAGGAAAACGATTTTATAGTTGTTTTGGAGAATTTAATAAACTTCAAGAAAGGCCTCAAAATTTCATTTTTAAGTGAGTTGTCAATTTTTGATCTTATGCCAGAAAAAAAAAAGTTTCGCAACTGACTAACTCTTTAGGAAGATTTATGATTGTTTCTTTGAAAATAAAATAAAATGCCACTATTACTGGTTGGTGAAGGATAAATATAAAAAGAGAACGAGTTTATTTGTCTGAATGAAACTATTCTTCAAGAGATGTAATATTTTTAATAGTGATATTAGAATTCTAATGACGGAAAATGATTGCTTTGACGTTATTGATATGTCCCGCTGTCGCCGAGCCGATAAGCTTACCATAAGAACACGAAAAGTGAAGCAACACCGGCTTTGGCCAGTGGTTGGGAGGGTGAACTCCTCTCGCGGCTGGGCTGCAGTGGAACCGTGTAGGCTAATGGCAGCTGATTCTCGTACAATCTGTTCGTGGCTCCAGTGCCATCCATGCTCCAACGATGAATCTTTGGTCGCCGATTTCAGGTGCTAGGTCTCTCATCTGTAATTGGTTCAAAATTAGGAGTCCACCCATAGGGGGTAGCACTAGTTTGCCTAATAGGTGCCACCATAATGAAATTACCAATATTTGCAGCCTTCGTAGCGGCCAAGCCTCGAGTAGGCTGCTGACCTGACTTAACTTAGAAAACTGGGAATTCCTTTGATGCTGTCAAAAACGTGACGCATATATTAAAAATTGCCCGAGACTGATAAACTCTGCGATAAAGCGTACGTCATAGCACATCAAAATAAACTTGTGATCTTTTGAGATTCTAAATAACTCCTCAATAGGGATCGACCGATACCATATTTTAACCGATACCGGATACTTTTTTACGAGGGGCTGTATACAAATCAACATCGAAAATTAAATTTTACATGGAAACCTAATTCCCTGCCACTTACATTCCGAAAAATGTAGACACAGAGAAAAAGTTCTCCAATTGCAAGTGATGGGAAACGTGGTCTATATAACATAACTGCCAACTCTCCCGAAACTTTCAGGAGTTTTCCACCACAATTTTAAGCAGATTGCACCAAAAATATGGTCTTATTTTAAGCATAAATTCCTTTGTAAAAATTAGTGGTGGAAAATCTTTGGTAGCTGTGTATGGTAAATTTGGTATGTTAAATTTTGTATTATAATATGTATACAGTCCCTTGTAAAAAAGTATCGGGTATAGGTTGAAATCTGGTATCGGTTGATCCCTACTCCTCAACATTACACAGTTTGAAAATTTTCATAAGATTAAAATAAATAAACTATTTCCTTCTGCTGAAACATGGAGGATTTAAATATTTAAGTTCATTTAAGTTCAGCATTTTGGAATGTGCATGAACTGTTTTTTAGACATAATCACGATTTTTAAATTGTTTTAGTTATGTATTGGAAACATTATATTATGAATTTTTGAAACATAATATTTGTTAAGGTAATATGGATTCAAGAAAAATATACTGTGCCAATAAACATTATATGAATATTACATTTAAGGTGTTTGTTGTGTTCATCATTTTTCAATGGACGACATACAACTAAATGAAAAGTAATCCTATATAGATTCCGCGGTAGTTTCAGCAGAAGAGACTATCTAAACATTCTTTTTTAATTGAAAATCACAAATTAAGTTGCCCCAACAATCGAAAACATAGGTGTTGGTATCCAATACAGAATTAAACATAGGGTTAGTTCATCTGATATAAGCATTAACAACCGAGTAACGTTCCTGTTCCAGTAGCTTTGGAAGAGCATAGAAGAGAAAATGGAACAAGAACTTTACTAAGATATCGCTTACAATATATAAATGGGAACTCTGTTTAGATCGCACATAAAGTAATCGAAATGAGTTTGACGATTCAAGAAATTTTTTCGCTGATTTGTTAAAGAATGATTCGAAGACTCGACGAGTTCTCACTAATGCCTAACTACCTGTCTACTACGAATAAATAGCAAGCTTACCAATTTGTGCTACGTTAAGAGAAACAGCAGCGGCAAAAGACTAAATAAAAGTACCAGAGTTGAGGCCTGGGAGGAGGCTGCATCGTCACCATCAGAATCTGCTCCTAGAGAATAATAATAAAAAAAGCAAGAAAAGTAAATTAAAAACATATTTACTGGTTCATATATAAAAACTATCAATTGGTAATAATGATGTTATTTGGTACTTGTTGTTGATGTTAAATATCGAACATTAATTTTCGGACTCGTGTGCTTCATTTTTCATGGTCCGCTTATAAACTGTAATGTGGACAACACTATGGAAGTTTTTACTAACACATAGAAACGAAATTTAAACAACCAACGTATGAGTGGGAATCGAACCCACGACCGTACGATATAAGGCCCTTATACCGCCGCCAATATTATTACTTGAGAATTTCCAAGTATGCACGCCATAAGCCGCGAAATACTCATATTTTACAACTTTGGTAATTTTAAAATGGCTTTATTATCATTTATTATTATTTTTAAATATGTATGTCCAAGGAATTATTTTATTTTATGGAACCTCAGTCATAGACAAAAGATATTTCAGGCTTTTTCTCGCTTGTGAGCTACAAAAAAATTCCTTATTGCTGAAGAACAATAATAGCTCTTTGTGAGACATATTAAAGCCAACAAAAATGATCCATATGCTTGCTTTGTATATTGAATCAAAACCTTGATCCAGACGAAAGGGGACTGTATCAGGTACTAAAATGGTCATGTAACACAAAAATGTTAATGAAATATGTTTTTGTCTCTATACAATTAAACAAGTTTGCGTAGCCCGGCGTTAATGCGATGTCATTGGTATTAGGAATAGCAGTAAATATATTTTCTGATGTCTGTTAATCCAATTTCGTGAAGTTTTTTCAAAATTGCTTTTAGAAAAAGTTTTTTTAAAATTTCCAATGGCAAAGGCAATACAAGGGAAAGAAGTAGAAAATCAAGAAAAAATAAAAAGAAGACAAAAAAAAATACAAAGATGACAGTTGATACAAAGATTGACCGAAGTCATTGCCTCAAAAGTTCTCTCGCTTTCCAATACAACGCCATGGAGTGACATGCAACGATGAAAGTGTCCTCGATTCATTGGCTCGTCAGTACCACAAAGAGGGCAGTTTGGATGGTCCAAAATCCCCAAACGATGGAGAATCTCTCCTGGCAGTCATGACCAGTCAAAAGACGGAACTGTGCGACAGCTTCACGACGCGGGCCTTTGGGAATGGCCAGGAGATCATCCATTTTCAACTGCTTTGACTGAAGACGGTCAAGAAGCTGCATTTTAAAATTTTTATACACAATATGTTTAATATACAGCTTAATGGAGTGATAAGAAATTGTTGAGCATTTTGACTGAAGCAGTCTCGAGCCTCTTCTTGCAAGGAAATCAGCCTGTTCGTTTCCGCTTTCTCCACAATGACCAGGAATCCACTGAAGTGCCACATGCTTCTTCTTTAAAACCAATTTTCGCACACATTCCCGACCTTGAATGATTTCGTCCGATGAAGGAGGACTAGTTGAGCCAATAGCCTAGATAGCTGCTTGGGAATCGGAGAACAAAACCACTCTTGTAAATTTATCTTCGAGGGTCGATAGCTGCTTTAGAGCAATCCTGATGGCCTCCACCTCTCCGTCAAAAGCTGTTCTGTATTTCCCCGCAGAGGCATAAAAGGAGAACAGGCTCGAAAAATCTCCTGATCCTGCAGTCATATGATCATCCAAAAAGGAGCCATCAGTGTAGACATGCAGCCACTCAGGAACCGGGTACTTCATGTGAATTGTATCAAGGGCACAACATTTTAACACTTGCGCAGAGCTATCAAACATTCGTCTATATAAATGTACAATTCTCCAAATACTGTATGTGACGCAGCCACCCAAAAATTGGCCCCTAGTTAGCTTATAAAGGAGGAAATTTTTTTTGAGGTGTGTTTAGATATGGTGCCCCCGTAATTAGCTTCAATTTCTGTCAATCTTCAGTCTGTGTGTGTTTCTGAGAAAGACTTTCATAGTTAAAGCTTGGATCATTCAGGGAACTTATTTAAGGAAACAATGTATCTTTCTAAATAATCAAAAGATATTTTTAAATCCTAAGATTATAACATAAGTTGTTGCTTAAAATTAAAAAATACGTTCAAAAATATGATAGTCAAATAAATTTACCATCACATTTATGAAAAAAAACCTCATTTCCCATATATATATAAACACCTCTCATTATTTTCCCTGAGCTGAGTTGAAGCTCTGCGTAATCTTTATAAAAAAAAAAGTCAATAATGTCGACTTTGCACCTGGAATTTATTTAAAATTCTTTCATTTTGTGGGATGTCAAAAATAATTTATGAGTTTTAAGCGAGTGGCGTGTGCAGCTAACTCCTAACTAAACTAAACTAAAGTAACTAAAATAACAGTGTTGTATTTAACAAAACTAGTCAAAGGCACCAGAAGACGTAAATGAGAAAAATATCATTCACAATCGCGGAAGCTTAAAAACTTTAAACGGTTCCGATCACGTCTGTACGTAGTTTCATGCCAAATTAGCTTTATCATATTTGCGTGAGTCATACTTCAAATAATTTCTTTTCGTTCCGTTTCAGGGTTTGCATAATTTCATGAAAACGAACCGCGGACATAAATTTTGATAAAGCTTGCGTGTGGCTTAATGAAGCTATTCTGATCGGCAAACAAAGCAAGTTCAGTGAACCAGACGTGGGATTGAAGTACAAAAATTATACGACTTTTATAATGCTTAGCTTGTATAGTCAAATGAGAATTTAAACGCAAACAACTGTATGTTGTAAAAGTAAGTTTAGCTTCTAATAAGGAAGTTTCCTGACTAATTTCCATTTATGTGAAAATTAGTCAAAGATATAATTTGCCACAAAGTATAAAAATTATGTAATTTTATCGCATATTGATTGAATGCTGCATTCATCAAAGGAAAACATATTAGATGGATATTTATTTATTTACCTTGCTATTTGCTTAAATGTTTTTAATGAGAATATATTTAGCCGTTATTTTGTGTAATAAAAAAAAACAAAAATATTTTATTAATTACAAATAAACACATAAGACTAATAAAATCCTCATACTTAGGTAAGAAAGCAGAAAAAAAATGTAATGTTTTCCTTTCCTATCTGGATATCAGTTTGGAAATGGCTTGCTGTTGAATATGGAAGGTTGTTCGTATGTCTCGAAATTCATATACAGATTTATTTTTAGTGCTACATATGTACTATAGGAAGGTATAAAGGGAAAAATGGTTATAAAATTTATCTAACAAAGCATCTCAAAAGAAGACAGACTAATTCAATGAAATCAGAATTGAAAATGGAACAGTCTAAATTAGAATTAAGGGAATAATTCTAAAGCAATATGACGACAGAAATAAAATTTTTTGGTGTCCAGTTTATAAAACAAAAAATTCTGACTTCCCTGTTTTTAATATCATAGGATAAAGCAAGTGCAGTTTTTCCCTGAGGTGTAGAAACTATAATACTAGAGTTAGTTCAGTCTTGAACTTCTTAAAAGCTATTACATTATGTATATAGCGTCATGTAATTCATATCAGAATATAAAATTAAAATTTACGGCGAAAAGAAACTTAATGAAATGTATATAGAAATTGAACACTAGGAATGAGTACATATTCTTAAATATAATTAGATTTTGTTACAGTGTCATTAAAATGAGTCAAATTATTGACTCATTTTAATGACACTATAACGAAAACAAACACTACAACAATGACACCCATTCCTAGTGTTAAATTGCATATACATTTCATTATGAAAAGAAACTTAATGAAATTTATATAGAAATGCAACACTAGGAATGGAGAAAATATTCTTAAATTTAATTAGACGTTGTTATAGTGTCATTAAAATGAGTCAAATTATTGACTTCTTTTAATAACATTATAACAAAGACAAATACTATAACAATGATATACAATCCATGAATCACTTTAATAACACTATAAAAAACAAACACTACAACAATGACATGCATTCCTAGTGTTAAATTGCATATGCATTTCATTATGAAAAGAAATCTAGTGAAATTTATATAGAAATTGATCACTAGGAATGAGAAAATATTCTTAAATTTAATTAGACTTTGTTACAGTGTCATTAAAATGAGCCAAGTTATTGACTCTTTTTAATAATACTATAACAAAGAAATACTATAACAATGATATCCGTTCCTAGTAATCAATTGGATATATATTTCATTATGAAAAGAAACTTAATGAAATGTATAAAGAAACTGAACACTAGGAATGGAAAAAATACTCTTAAATTTAATTAGACTTTGTTATAGTGTCATTAAAATGAAGCAAATTATTAAAAGCCGAAATAAATTAATTAAAAGCCATAATGAAGGTCGGTCAACTTATACGTGGATACACTGTATATACGACTATGGAGGAAACACATTGCTCTAAGAGCTACAATATTAGCTATTTCTTCCTAGTAAATAAATGTTCAGTATATATATTACTACATCATTCATTCCAAAAAATATTTTTCGTAACAGATGAAAATGTTACGTTACATGCAGAATAGAATTTTAATTTTATTGATTCAGCAATTTCCAAACAACGGTTTCATTTAAATGCACCAATGGCTAAGCTCATTGCAAAAATACGCTGTAAACAAATAATTTCCCCAATAATCAATGAATAGTATTGCTAAAACGACATTTGATTTAAACATATTGTCACAATATTTAAATAAACAAGAGACAAGAATGCAAATTTATTTTAATGCGGAATTCTTTATGATACAGAATAGCGTTTGATAATCTGCAACGCTTATGGTTCTTGAAAAAATATAATTATTTTATCGTTAGTTTTTATTTTCTTTGCCGAAGACAGGCTTTTCACTCATTTATTTTAAAACTGTTTCGTTGTAAGTTATTCAAAATATGGATAACGCAACTAGGGAATGTAAACATTGTATTTTTTGAATATGTTCCAAATGTTCCGACTTATTTTTTCAACATAGTTCTCTGGGATTTGATATTATCAGATAGAACTTTGTGTTAGCAGTCACGGCATGTCACTATTGACTATTCGGACATTATTTGGACAGCGTTCAACTGAAATCCAATTTTCATATAATAAAAGCGCGGTACATAGATATATGAAAAATATTCTACGCTGTAGCTTTCAAAGAAGGAACACTTTTTACACTGAAACATTTACTTTCGATTGTTAATCAATATGTTAATTTAGTTGTGTTGAGTAGTGTATTGAATCTTTTAGTTTTCATGCATAATTCAGATGATTGTTTAAATTCATGAAGCTAGTAGAGTTATTTTCTTTTAAATTTACATACATTTGTTTAAACATAAAACTTAATTAGTTGGTGGATAGTATTATCAGAAAAATATGTTTCCTCTAAAAAGCATTTTATGTAGTCTAAAGTTTCACGCAAATTTTTATTTTTAGATAACCTTCTCGCTTGTCTCAAGCTTTGCCTTTGGTGCAGCTTAACATATTTGTGGATTAACATATTTGTGGCTAACATATTTGTATTCCACGTCAAATCAAAACAAAACTAAATCAACATAAAACTGGAAAAAGTTCACCACGCCATTTCAGATTTCCCCCCAAATTTTGTGTAAATGGTTTATAGAATAACATAATCCAAATTTCAATACTGAAGGTTCTACGATAATTAATTACAGAGAAATTAACTATGCAAATTTTTAAATTTTCTGCACGGTAGGCCATTTTTTCTCTGACTATCTTAAATAACTCCTTACCTGTACAAGTTAGTGAAGTGAAAATTTTTTGTAGGGGTAACTTTTTTAAGATGATTCCAAAAAGTCATAAAAATTTGATTGTCTTGTATTGTTTAGGGATGAGCATTGCATTTGCGACGAAACATAATGAATTTTTTTTATCGGCATGTTTGATCAGAAGCACACGTTTTAAATTTTTATATGTTGTTAAGATGGTATGCCACTACATCCTTCCGCTACCCCCCCTCCCTTCAAAAAAAAGTAAAAAAATAAAAAAATAATCATCTTAGCTTTCTGCTCAGAAGCTGAGCAAAAATAATATTTAATTTTCATGTGACTTTTCGTATACTGGGTCTAGTAATAAGTTTTAAAGACCATGTCAAAGAAATGAATAAATGAATATGCAATACAACGTTATTCGTGAAAGTAATCTCCATTATTTTCTAGCATCCACCGTTAACGGTCAGGTAGCATGCAGATGCCAGCAGCATAGAAGGATTCGTCTTTTGATGCGATGAAGTCATCAATAGACTTTCGTACTTCGTCCACAGTACGTCGTAAGTGTAGAGAAGACAAGGCATTGTTCATTGACCGAAGTAGATGATAGTCCAAAGGGTCTATGTCAGGGCTATACGCCGGGTGCTTCAAAACTTCCCAGCCAGACTTTACTAACGTGCCCTTGACTGGTTTTCGCAACATGAAGCCTTGCATTGCCGGAGCAAATTGACGGGCTGCAAACCTTTGGCAGTAAAGGGACGTTTGCCACTGATTTCTTCCTTCAGTAGCAGAAATTGTTGTTTACAGCGTTCAGCAGTTACATTTTCACTGGGCTTCAATAGTTTGCAATACAGTACACGATTAATACCCTCCCGATATGAATGAAGTAACAACCTGAAGTAACAGTTTTCATATGAAGTAACAACCTGTCCCCATGTTACACTAGTTAACCCTTCAATGCATGGCGATGCATATATGAATCATACCAACTTTTACCGAATTTTTCTTTAAAAAATTCCCAAAACAGGCGGTTTTCTGGGCTGATTTTTATCTTCATACATCCATATTGATATGTAACTGTCATTTTCCCCAGTAGATGGTAGTATTTAGCAGCACTTGTCATTGAATTAGCGCGAAATGTTTAAATCTTATTTCTGTATTTTCAATGATCTTGTCAAGTGGCTGTTGTTCTTCAATTCGACTTTAGAGACCTGTAAAAATTACTATATATAGCTCAAGGTATCTATTTTTCATTTCTATGTTTAAATTTAACCAAAGAATTATTTTTATGCGAAAATTTTCAATTTTTTTGTTTGATTCAAATATGCATCAACATGCATTTAAGAATAGGCTTCACTGCAGAGAGCAGTTTCATGCATTTATGAATCAGTTTAAAATTTGGGCAGAATTTATAATTATAAGATCTCATAACACCTTTTATTTCAAGCTAATTTTTAAATCACACATACACATTCATTATTTAGATGCATTGTTGTTTATTAGAAACATAAAATATTATGTAATGTATAGTATTTGTATGAAATGTTCCTCATGTTAATTCAGCAGGTAGTTAATTACTTTTACGAGTAAAGAATTGGCTAATAAATACTATTCTACTGTTTTTTTAATTTTATTATAATCATCACTATCTAATAATAACTCAAATGTATAGAGAAACATATCATTTCAAAAGTATTTAATCCCATATAGCATTTTTTTATTATTATTGCGCTATTGCTAACAAAGTAAAATATATATTTTTCTTTTACATTTCAAAATTCCTTTATTTACAATTTGTAATATTTATAACTATACTATATATAGAATTGGCTAATAAATACTATTTTCCTGTTTCTTTAATTCTATTATAATCATCATTGTCTGATAATAAATAAAATGTATGGAGAAAGATAGCATTTCAAAAGTATTAAATCCTATATAGCATTTTTTTATTATTATTGTGCTATTGCTAACAAAGTAAAATATTTTTTTATGTAAAGTTCTTGTCGACCCAAAACATTTTTATCTACCAAAACCCTGTTATCGATCCAAAAACATGGAACTTTAAACAGCAGTGATAAGTGTCATAAGATCGATTTCAGCAGGCCAACATAAGCAAGTTGTCACTACTTTTGAGAAGAGGTATACCATGTGGTGGATGTCATGTTTATCACATATGGCTTTAAACATATGGGGGGGGTGTAGATTTGCTTGATAGTCATATAGGGAGATATAAAATAACTCTGAGGTCAAGAAAGTGGTACATGAGACTGTTTTATCACTTCTTAGACCTTGCAGTCATAAATTCATGGCTGCTATATAAAAGAGTTTAAGAACAAAATGGAGCAGACCCTAATGATTTGTTAAAACTAGCTGCTGTGACGTTGTCCGACTAATTACGAATAATTAGAACTTAAGAGATATATCTGTGACGCTCCCTTTCTTACCCCTCACTACTTGAATCTCTCCGATAACCTTTTATCTGTGCGGTATCATAAAGAATTCCACAAGGAGCTATAGATTTTCGATAATGTGCAGTTCTGACGTTATAGAACGCATAAATCCCCGAGTGTTTCAAGGGCTCTTCAGAATTGGACAGTATAGCGGCTTGAAAATCTCAAAACTTACGAACACTTACTTCAAGCGTGCCACGTGATCGAAATCCACTTGAGATCCCAGCGCAGAGCAAGATCGGCAGTTCAAGACAGAGAGCAGTTCGGTTCCAGACAGTGACCAGTACAGAGGTACTTTCCTCTGGTTTTGGGCCGGCACGGCCAAAAATGTTTTCGAACCCGCCATCTGACTGTTTAAGTTCCAACTCAAATCTTCTATGTGCTTTTATGTGCGTCTAATAAAGTGTTTTGTGTGAGCAAAATGGCTCTCTCTTTATTTAGGACGCCATACCGCCTTTCGATGTGAGCTTACAGTCGGACTATGTCGAATTGGTGAAAGTTCTGTTGTGAAGTGGGGAAGACCCAGTAGCCTTTTACATAATGAATACAATGTGAAAAGGCAAAGAGGTCCTGCAGCGTATATTCCTCCAACATGTGTTCTACAGGACAAAACTGAACATATGCCAGTATGGAACGAAAACCGCACTCGGTGTAAAGTGCCAACTTGGAAGTTCTAAATATTTATTGGATGCGAAAAATGTGCTGTAGCATTATGTCTAAACAAGGACAGAAATTGTTTTAAAATTTTTCATTCAACATAAATTTGATAGTAATGAATGTATATCAAGTACAAAGTCATTTGGCATGTCATTTTTTCTGTTTTTAATTATTCTGTTACTGTCATTTTTTTCTGTTAACAATTTTACTAATTAAATTTAATTAAAATTTTCAATTAAAATCAATATCTTTTGAGAACAATAAATAATTAAGTGTTTTATGCCAAATTTTATCAATTATGTGATAGTAAATATTTTTTTATTGTGACTCGCATTTTAGCGCTAAATGCATGACGATTCATATATGCATCAAACCTAAAATTTCAAAAAATAATCAATAAAAATAGTTAAATATTTTTTAAAATATTTTTTCACATGTATTTAAGCCATGATATTGCAGAAAAAAAATGTTTGGTAAAAATATAAAAAATCATGCATTGAAGGGTTAAAAGAAATCCGATGTGGACACCAGATATTTTCCTTGCATGTATATTAAATTATTCATATTTTCAATACACTTCATCTAAATTTATTTTATTTTAAATTGAAATAGGATACTTCAAAGTTATTAAATTAAAAAAATTCCTACCCAATGTAAGAGATATTGCCACGTTGGATTTAGCTTTAAAAATTTACTTTTGTCACGAATAGATAAAATCATTGTAAGAAAGTGTTCAGTAGACCAAGGAAGATATCTCAGTGAATAGCTAGAGAGATTGAGCAACTTCAATCCAAATTAAGTGTTTTCGTTAAATTATGGGGACTTTAGTGATTCTTACTTAAAGCTTTACCGTTGCATACAGTCAAAAGAACTTCATAAACACTTCACAGAATGTGCTAGAGCCTTTGCTGAAATATGGCCATAGAAAGGAACGCGTTCTTTGGACTAAAAAACGTATGCATTCGACGGATGAATAATTAATAAAAGGTTTCTTAAGAGACGAAAAAAATTCAATTTGCGTTGCCTTGATGGCTGAACATTGGCATAATGCATGAAGAGAACCTCACGCGCTTTTCATTAGTCCATGTGAAGGGTGTTTGGGTCGTGGTAGCCCAGTTGGGAGAAACGTCGATCTCGTAGCCGAAAGGTTGTGGGTTCGATCTTGCGACCAGCCAAAGACCGCCGTGCCCGCTAATGGCAACTGGAGTCATTAAATACATCGTGGTCGCAAACACGACAAAAACGATACCTCTGGGTGACTCAAGAACTAAGTCCTGGGGTCTTCTGCTAGGTATTTGCTTCAAAATTAAGAAGCCTCGCTTACGAAAGGTAGTGCTGCCATCTATCGGCTCCCGAATTAGGTAGAAATAATGTGTTGCTTAGTTTGTGGTAGAAATTAATACCCTTGGCCGGTGCTGCTGCTATTGAAGTAATCTGGATTTGGGGTTGGTACAAAATGCTGTAAAAGCAGAAGCGTTTAAGCCCTCATAATCCGCGAAAACAAGGCAGACCGACCAGGCAGGGTGTGTGCTTATGATTTAGGTAAGTTCTCTTTCAACCAGACAACATATATTGCTTTTTCCAATGGTTTACAGTAACCTGAAGATTATCAAAATGTCCTTAAAAGCTATCCACTACCAACTGGGAATATTTTAGGAGACAACTAGAAATTCCAACAGGACAATGCATCGATTCATAGTTCCTTCTACTCAATCACAGAGCTTACGCAGAATCAAGTGACAGTTACAGATTAATTATCAGTCATCAAACTAAACCTGAATCCAATAAAAAACTTTGGGTAGTACACGAGGACGAGGAGTCTACGCCCATGGTCGCCAGATTTCTGACATTCAAGAAATAAAGCAAAAAATTGAGAGAAAAGTTGCTTTTCATTACAACAATACATTACCCAAACACTAGTTTGATGGTATGCTTGGTAAAAGTAAGCTTGGTAGGATTTTTAAGATTCTTATGAATGAATACAGAATTTGAATTTAAATACAAAACACTGAGAACGCCCATATAATTTTGTAGCATCTTATTTCGTCTTTTATTTAACAAACTATGTAAAACTATTCTTTGTAATAAATTAATATTATAATTTCATATGATAGTTAAATTTTTCATGCCTTTTCCCTCCTTTTTTGAACTGTCATTTAAAAGAACTCGCCTGTCCATATAATTTTGAGAGGCCAGGATTTACCAATAATTTTATACTTCTTAATGTTTAAAAAGTCTGGAAATACGATTTAAAAATAAATCGAGAACTTGTTCATTCTTTTACACATTTTAACAGCAAATACATATGAAATGTAATTATGCCAAACTGAACTGCAAAGGAAACACCTTTATGGACTAAAAAAGAAATTTTATGAAGTCTCCCCTTAAAAGTTTATATTTATTATCTCAGATATCCGACGCATCTTTGAGAAACATGAAATTAGCGTAACCCAAAGATCATTATGAATTTTACCACGCCGATAAAAAGCTATCTTTTCTGTCGTTTCGGTTAGCTTAATAATCAGGAATTTCTGTCTGCCTATAATTTTTTTTATTGTAATTTAGGATGTTTGTTGCAGCCATGATTTTTATTATCGGATATTTTCATGTACATTAGTCCACAAATGTGTAATTCTCTCTTTATGTCATTTCTTCTCAGAATAACTCTTGAAAACAGGCTTCATAATCTTCCGATGGATCGTTAATGATTTTGATGATATCCAATAAAACCTAAACTTACTTTTTATTGATACACCGCATAAATATTTTAATTTCAGGAGTTTTTTGTGCTTATTTCATTTCAATTTATAGTTATTATTTTGTGTACAGATATGCAAATAGATATTTTAACATTAGGACTTGTTCTAGTGATATAATTCATAGGGGAATTTTATTTTCAAAATATTTTTTGTAGAGATTTTGAAAATAGAGAAAAATATACAAATATATTTTCATTTTGGAGACTCCTGTAAGTAATTTTCGACGCAATTACTTACTCACAGTTTATTAAATTAGCTTGTTGGATTCAATTTTATGACAATCATACAAATATTATGCCGGTGTTTCTCATAATTAAAAAATAGCATTTAATACAGGAAAAGATCTAAGCGTCAATAATCCGAAACCCAAAAATAATTTTTTATGAATAAATAGTGATATACACACAATAGTTTTTATATTATAGTACTTATTTATGATATTATGATTACTACACAATATTATTAAGAAAAATCATATAGCATGGCATATAAATAGCTTATACGTAATAAGAAAGGCCTTATTATACGGGCATAATTTCCAGCAATTTGGTTATCGGAACCAGTTGTGGAAACTCATTCCGGCAAATAGATGAGCCTGTATGAGCACACAGAGTTACCATAGTAAACAAACTCAGCGCTGTGATTACAATTTTTGTGGGTGCTCACAAACGCCAGAGATTTGCCGAATTATTTATGACGTAGAAATAGAAAACACTACGATCCGAAATTAAATGCTGTTTTATGTTTCATACCAAATTGAATCTCACTTAATGTTGAAAAGAGGCGGCGTGATCATTTACGTTGTTCTCCTCAAATGCTCTACACAAAAAGTCTATAGCTTTCAGCAAATCTACTTTTGTGACAGGTAATCGGTTCTGGTGCACACCATCGTCGCAATCATCATCAGGTGTCTCATTGGTTTCGGGTATAGGATTGATCATTATTTTTATAAAAATTCTGTTATGTGTATTAACAATTGTTTTTATTGAATTACCGTAACACCTCTACACAAATAAGAGTCATGTTTGACTGGCTTTCACTTTGCCCTAACAGCTAATTACATCGAAATTTTACCTAGTCTCCTAAGATTATCTGACTGGATAAAGCGGCACTCCCTATCGAGGTAACCGGCGGAAAACCAGTGCAATTTGGCCATTTCGTTCTATTCATGCTAATTTTCACCAGAATAAACGGCTCACCGGATAAACCACTGATCGAAATAAGCGGCGACCACTGCATTTTTAAAAAAACACCGTTATTAATTGAATGCACATAAACGTAAATCCAATTACACAAAATACTCAAATTTCCTCAATTTAATTATTATTTTTTTATTAATTATTTCAGGTTTAAACAAATTAATTATTTCAGCTTTAAACCTAATGAATCTTAATAAATAAATATAACATGCATCTCTACCTAATTTAATAGCAACAAATCTTATGTATCCATGTCTCTTCAGCTTTTTCAGCGAGGCTCAATAATTGGCTGTTTGAATTAAAGTGCTTAATAGTCATCTCTGAAGGCAATGCAATTTGTAAATTGGAATACTTTTTCTATCCATCGCATCTGCCGTTAAATTAGGCAAATTTGGCTGTGCTGCGTTTCAGTGGTGGGTCGTTAATAATATCTGGCCGTCCGTTCTGTTACTAATTATTGTAACGGAGAAATAATTTATGTCCTTCGGTGTTATTAGTCCGTAAATTGGAATCTAAACAATGATATGCAAATGAGGAAAGCATTTTTCATACGAACCCTTATCACAATTATAGAGGTTAATATTTTTTTATTCGTCAGCATAATAATTTGTATTAACAAGAGATTCATTTTATGCTTGAGTTTCTCCTGTCAGGTAACACATTGATTAATATTGTGTTACAATTCATTTTTCTAGATTTGTGTCAAATACATAAAAATACGAGATTAACTAAATTATCCTATTTTTTATGTCTGAAAATTCCGGTTTTGAGAGTTCACTTGAATATTTTTTATGTCTAGTGTGATATCGTATTTTTTTAAAGAATCATACGTCTATACAATTTTGTATTTTTCCATTGTATATCTATTTTAAAATGAATAGCATTATAAATTTCTGAAAACGTTTACTTAATAAAGATTCGCCCTAAAATAAGGAACAAGAATAAATAACAGAATAATAAAGAAACGTTAGAATTAAAATGTAATAAATCAGTTAATTGAACACCATAGATACTGCTGAAAATTTAACTATTTTTGTTTTAAATAATAAAAAGATGTGTGTTATTTAATGAAGGATTAATATTGTAACTATTTCTCTTTAACGCATTTTTTTGTGTGTCAGCATGTACGTAGTTAGACGTATATATAGATATGTGTCGGTGTATGCTAAAAGGATATATTTTCGCAATACAATTTTTAAATTAAGAATTCATATAGTCAATAATTACACAATTATGTATTTAAAAGAGCTCTTTCGGTGTATAAGAAGTCAAAATTACGTAAAACTTCGTAAAAACACTTATTCTTGAAAATGTTTGAACTTGATGGATCATAATAGAGGGGAAGTTGTAGTGCAACAGGGAGTACAATGAAACATTCTATCTGAAATCAATAGGATTTGTCACAGGAAGTCGAAACTCACACACCTATTACTATGCTCCCTTTACTGACGCGATTTGGAGACAATCGGATCTCTACAACAAGATATATAGAAAATTATTGGATTTTCACCATTGAAAGTAAATTTCGTTACTAAAAGTAATTTTGTTTTACTACACTGTTTTCATATATATAATTATTTATTTTTTAAATATTGTAATCCCTGTGGTGTGGTCTTCATACCCCCAAAGCCGGAATTAAAGAAAAATAAATATTATAAAAATTCATTTAGATTTTAGTCTCAATTTGGGGTACAAAGAAACACTTGGAGATGGGGTACAATGAAACATAATAAAGAGATATAAGAATTAATTTGGGATGGGGGCTTTTATTACATGACTTAAAAAAAATAAGTTTTTTCAGTGATGCAACTTATGTTTTACAACCGGAAATCCTATTCGTTATCTTACTTTGGAAGTGCAGCTGAATGAAATTTTCGTCATTCCAGGCATGTCGTAATTCAAAAAGACAAGTAATGTATCTTCAAAAATAAGGTATTCTTTCGCTTATTGAAAAAGTAAATATGAAATATGTCCTTGTATAGATCCAACAATTTTTATAAATGTTAGAGTAAGGTGCTTGCACACCGGTAATAGGTACACCGTTAAAAGCAATGTTGTAACAACTGTCCGTATTGGAGGTGATTCAATACCTCAAAAATTGTCGTCGTTCCAGATATCAAGTGGCTCTTCGGGTTCCTCTGATCTCCAGAAATGACTAAAATAAACGATGCTTGACTGATCATTAATGCTCAGCAATTAAAAAACTGATGATTGTGGCAAAAAGAGCTTTAGAAGACGCAGGCAGCGAGACTGTGAGAAATGCACTCTCAAAAAGTCCGTTTTTGGATACCGTATTACTTATTAGAGAGGATGCGGACTTCCTGGTTTTTCTCAATGGTTCGAGCTCGACCGCTGTAAATGTTTATTTTGAGAAAAGTATAAGAATTGAATGGGGTTACGTATAGTTTTTCACTACTTCATTGAATCGGGAAAATTTGGAATAATTCCCTCGAGTTGAGCTTTTCCAACGCGTATTCAGTGGGTGCGACATCTCCTCTGCCCTTTTTTATGGAAGAGAAAAAGTAAACTGTGGAACGTTCTCCAGAAGTGCCATCACCTGGTGGATATCGCTACAGTTTTCCTCCAGCCAGATGTCAGTAACGAAGCTGTTGCCAGAGCAGAGAGTAATGTCTTATGGCTCTTTATGGAGGTAGTCACAATAAAGAGACTTTACACTGCGTGCGATATGAAATTTTCATGAATATGGCAGTCAGTGCGAAGATAAATATGTCAAATGTTGCCTTATTAGCAGATGTTGCCGAATATTATGCTTACCGAACATACCATTAGGAACAAAAGTGGTTCGGGTTGCAGAAACAAGCAGGAACGCTGGGGCTGGATAGGAAACCAGCAGAGGTTAACCCCAATTACTACAAAAGCGAACCGGCTTCACAACCCTCTTGAAATGTCTATGCTATAAATGCTTGATGACAAGGGAGATGAAGAATATGAAGAACTCGACGATCCACGAAGAAATGAGGATGGAGAATAAAAGAGAAATAGCAGACAGGGATCTTCCAAACGATGAAAATTGGATATTTTTATGAATAATGTTGTATTTTTTTTAACATTTAGTTTAATAAAAATATAGTTTTTAATTTCATTTATTTGTTCTTTTTTTTTCTTTTTCCAAATACCTTCATTTCGTCATGAGAGATGCTCACGACGAAATGCCTAGATCCATTTCTTCCAAAATGCTGTTTTCCCATTTTACAGTTATTTGGAAGTAATGAAAGTTCTATTGGTCTACATATTTCATTCTGTAGTTCAATAAAAGCTAAATAAATGTGCCTCTCTTGTAAAGTAACTTTCCCAATTCAGCTCGAAATATGAGCAAAACTAAAATTTTTGATTTTTTTTTCGAAAGATAGTTTGAAATCTGAAGTGATGTACCCCGAAAACTGTTAGACGTTCATATCAGCAATTGAACCCAAACTGTCCTAAATTTAATTCACAAAAAAATATTGTCTATTACTTTACCATTACACAGCAAAGTTTAGTAGTTAGGAGATAAAACAGAAAAAAATATCAGGAAATTTTGCCGTATTTCACGCATCGCACAGTTAATTACAGGTCTTTTGAAGTTCTAAACTTGGATTTACATTACTGGTCCTAAAAACCTACTCAAAAAGCAAAACTACATGACTTTTCTTTCGATTATAGCGTCTAAATTGACTGGGCCTAATATACCATATTGTAATTCTAATTTATTAAAGCATAGTATTGTTTAATAACTTATATTCAAATCTGAAAAATATATCTTTAAAATATTTTTCAAACATATTCATGCACTGAAGTCTAAATGATATTGAAAAGGCCAAAGAAAAATTTCAGATAATAAAGACATGAAGATTCTGAAAGTATGATTTTTCGCGTCCATTTATGAATTTGTTATACATCATAGGGAATCAGATAAAAAAGATTTATCTCTTTAATATAATTTGTCTTTTAATTCAACTCAGCAGCTAGATAGTTTGTAAAAAATTACAAGCTCATCAACGATATGTATTTGCATTTTAAAATACAGAAATGAATATACTCCTGTACATTTTTTACATTACATGTAAGGTCATTAAATTACGAAACATGCAGCAAAATTTATGAATATTAAAGTTTGATATATCTTTGAACGTTATAAAAAATATGTATTTAATGTATTTACAGATTTGAGGTAGGTACTTGAAAATAACCACTCTGTGCAAGAGATACACTTTTCTTCGCAAAGTAAATGTTTCAGGCGAACATTTTTGTTCATATTATAAAAATCATGATGAGGAACTTAACTTTTGTAACTTCTTTCGAATGAATTGTTAATTAAATAAATAGAAAGACGACTTTCATTTATTAACATAAAATTTTGATAGGAAGAAATAAGATGAATGCATGCTTGAAACTGCAAGAGATTTCGTTCCAGAAACATTTCTGCGCTCCTATCAAATGTGATTAATGTGACAAGAAAATAATTTTGCTTAAATATAAATAACTTTCCTTTCAAACTCAATTTGCATAGCTTAATTTAAATGCAGATACCAGGAGAAATATGTAAATATAATTATATACAAGGAAAACATCTTTGTTCTGTTTACGTATAAAAGAAATATAATTACGCAAGAAATTCGAATGAATACCTAAGAAATTAGATTGCAAACATAGCCGATTTTTTTTAAATTCACAATTTAGTAAATATTAAGTTTGCATCTATGTTTGCAATGAAAAGTTTTTATACGCTAGATTATGTAAAGATTTTGTACAGCAGAAGATGAATAAATTTATACAGATCACATCGTTAGACTATGTATTTAACAAACATGAGTAGAAAAGTTTTTGATATTAAATGCTCGGAATTTTATTTAAAAGGATTTTCTATAGACATTCGTATGAAGTAATCTTAGAAAAGCAATTGTAATTACAACGGAAGGAATGTTTGTGGCTTAGAACTATTTATGCAAATTAACGTATGGTGACCGAAAGATCTTGGGGCCGAAAGATCTTAACACATATCTTATATAAATATTTAAGAGTAAAAATAGTGAAGTTTATTCGGGTTCTGAAAGAAAGTTGTAAAATGAATGACTTTCTAAACAGAGTTGGGGAGGAGAGCGTGCTTTCTGTGGCAATCCTAAGACTATGATAATGTTTATGTATTATTATATTGTAGTTGTCAATCCTCATATAATTTGATGCAATCACAAAATTGCACAAAAATTTTAACCTTAACGTTTTTGAGTCATAAATACTTTAACACCTTTTCATAGTTCAGTATAATTTATATAGTTATAAATTTTGGAGATGATGATTTAAATTGGAGAAAATTAAAGCATGCACGCATTAACGTTATGCTTTAATATTTTACAGAGAAAACCATTTATGATTCTGATTTATTTAGAGTCTTTGTATTCTAAACGCCTTAAATTTGCTTCAAACTGCAACGAAATATTTAGCTTTTATTGTTTACTTTAACATTCCTACCAAAAATATCATATATTGTTTGATTTTCAATGGACTCGCGGTATCTAGGATACGCTCTGGGTAAAATTTTATTTAGACACGTTTGACGTTTAGCATGAAGCCCTTATATATTTTTAAGAAATAAATTAATTTAGTTATACAGTCTGCAAATTTTCAGCTTAACTTGTATTGTTTAATTAAGGATTCTTCCATTGTAGAAGCCTAGAGTAGTATATGTAGTTTTTTTTTTCAAATAAATCTTTTTCAATAGTTTAATAATCTAAATTATTAACATATGTACTATTCTGCGGAAAAATTTGCAAAATACTTTTTGAAAGTACAGAATAATCATATATAATTAAAGAATAATGTGAAATAACCCCCTCCCTTTACTTCCAAATAAAAGTAAATTGAAAATAGGAAAGTTAGAGACACAGTTTTTATTATCACATAAATAAGCTGTTTAGGCCTATGTTAATTATTTTAATGGTATAAGTCGTTAAAATGAATTTTTTTTAACCTTTCAAGGGGCTATTTAAATATCTATTTGTTACTTACTTTAGAAATGTTAAATTTCTTAAAACCGTTTCTATTAGCTTAAATTATCTCAAATGTGTGTTTATAAAGAGAGCTAGTAAATGGGGATTGTATCAATTTACCCTCGTGTGAAGGAAAATAAATATGACAACACGCAGAATTATGGAAGCTAAGATACACAAAGGATAGCATTAAAATATATCATGTAAGTTTTCAGAGAGGATTCAACATTCATAATTAACACACACACACACACACACACAAAAAAAAAAAAATTAAAAATTGTCGTTATCGTAATTTTGGGGTTTCATAAATTGTAATTTTATGTAAAGTATTACAATGAAATTTTAGGAGTAAAAACATTAAATTAGTCATATTTCACTTTTTATGATTTACACGCTATGCATTGAAAATTACTTAAAATTTGTATTATGCTATCTTCGGATGTGCTGATTTCAAGTATCAAGTAAAACATATGGTCGCCGCTGAACATTTAAAACTAATGCAGCTGCCTTTCTAGGTAGACGACCTTTAAAATAAGAATTAAAGCACACAATACTAGAATAATTACCAAAGAAAGTATTTTCGACATTAACAATTTATTGAAGTAAAGTGATTTATTCTTTTGTCTTTACGTATATTGGAGCCCTAAACCTTCAGTTGGTTTGTTTCTTTCATGCACTGTTTATGCCATGGCACAGACACGGTGTAAGTGGAAAGCATATGTTAATGAACGCTCATGCACAAAATTCACTAGTTTATTGTATTCAGCAGAAAATATATACTTTTTAAAAGTTCTTATTTTAGTGCCTTCTACCTCAGAAAATTATGCCTTTCAGATGGAACTTCCTAATTTTCTACGCGATTATTCATTAAACACGAGCCATAATGGGGATTATTAAACTTAACGTGTCCGTACCGATAAAACACTTTGGTAAATTTAGGACGTAGCATTTAAAACAGCCATTCATTAAAAGCAAAAAGATTAGTCTATTGTGGAAACAATTGACTTCATGACGATTATGTAATTTTAAATTTTTTCGTCTAATTGCAACTGTTTACTCTGCATAAAGTTCCGTGTATCGTTAAGATTTGAACGGTTATGACAGAGGTTATTTTTTGTTTACTGCGCTGCTGCACAGATGAGAATTATGCAAAAATCTTGTATAATCACATCAACTGTTATTTTTACACACACCGGTGCACAGCTTTCTAAAATATTTATAATAACATTTTACAAATTTTCATAAAAAATATATTGAAATTCAGCAAAACATAATATATACGAGGCCACAAAAATAAACAAAATATTGAACATCCTCTAATGTTCAAGCAATAGAATATATTGATTATATCATTAAATCCTTTCACCGTTTGGAATCGCAAAAAGTGCCATTTACAGTTTTATGCTTTATAAAAATTGTTCATAATTATATGCGAAGACAAAATATGCTAACGATAGAGTTTGGAACACATGTCCTTCGTTCCATCAAATTGCATTCGTTTAACTGCAAGAGAGATATAAGTTTATAAATTTATACATTTGAACGAATCTTAATAAGTTAAATTATAAAGTGTAATGTCAAGAGAGTTTCATAGTTAAAATTGGAAATATGGAAATGCGTATTGATCATCTCTTTTTCTCAAAACTAGCATTATCATTGGGGCATGCAATTTTGAGCTTTTCTGTACATTTTCTGAATATTATATATTCATGTATTTGTTTTCGTTTTAAGCATTTTGTATTATCACTTAAGAAAAATATTTTAGATCTTTTAATGCATTTTTTCTGTAAGTATACAAATAATAATTGCTTTATGAGCCATGCAATAGAAATTCAACAAATATATCTGTTTTGATGCACATTTTATTACAAGAAATTACAAGAACTGCTTTGATCAATAATTTGTACAAGATATTAACGAAGTATGCACAATAATCTTTTTTCATATGAGAGATATCTTTCCAAAAGAGCTATCGAATACAACCAATATTCTCTTCCCAGACCATGGTACCCGTTAAAAATCTGTTATGTTAAATTAAAAATAAATGAATACAATGAGCATTTAAATGCAATTATTTACATAGCTATATAAATAAAACAAAGTCGGGTTAGTTACACCATTTTTAACTCAAGAACGGCTGGACTGATTTTAATGATCTTTGAATTGTTGGATTCGTCTACATTCCGAATAGCAGAATCACAGTTAAAATATCGGATGCCGCTAGATGGTGCTGCAGAGCGCCGAATTGTATTTCTTTCGACCGCGGACCGAATACCGTCCAACCGATTTTGATGAAAATTGGTTATTTGTGGATATTTGAACAAGGAGAATATTTTTGCACTGTTCATTTTGCTATATATCTTCCGCTAGATGGCGCTGCAGAACATCGAATTCTATTCCGTTCAAGCGCTTGCTGTGAAAATACCGTTCAACTGATTTTGATGAAACTTGGTACACATGGATATTTGAACATGGGAATATTTTGATACTATGCATTTTGCAATAAATTTGACAGTAGATTGCGCTGCACTGAATCTCTTCTTCCCCTTGCAAACGATCACCATGAAATTCTACATGCAAGATTATTTAACACAGATAATATGTATGCGATATCTATTTTGATATATCTATTTATTATGATAAATAGTAATTAAAACCAACCGTAATATTAAAAAAATCCATTCATTCCCGTGCGAAGAACGGGGCCTTCAGCTAGTTCAGATATAAATTTGCAAATACTGCGAACTTCATCAAACGTACATAAAAAACAACGCAGCTGAAATATTAACCAAACGATGCTATGCTATGTGCAAAAATATTTTATTAAATTTACTTTCGGGAAAATTATGAAATTCACTTCAATATGATTTGTTTATGAACTTTTTTTTTATTAATTTCTACAGCATTTTGAAATAAAAAAAAGAAATGTTAAAAAATTTGTGTACAATATGCAACATACATAATGCGAAATTTAAAAATTTACATATTTTTTATACATTTTTCTTTCCAACATTTACTTAACCTAAAACATAATAATTTTGTGAAATCAATAGTAAACGTTAATAGTTTCATTCTTTGACTATTGAAAAAACTGACACACTGATTCAGGGAATTTCTTTTATATGAGTTTTATCTTCAGTAACAAAATATTTTGTGAAATCAATATTAGTAGTAATAAAACTATTAGAACAAGATCAACTTTTCTCTTTCAGTGGGTAGTTTTATTGCTGTGAGAATTCTGGTGGGAGAAACTTTTCACTGAATTTTGCACTTCATAACCTTCCTTGCAGCTGCCTTTTAAGGAATGAAAGAAAAAAGTAATATACATATTAAGTTATATTTTAGTCTGTATTATACTGTATGCTGAAAGATGTTGCATGTTTTTAAGTCAAACATATACAAGATAATTACTATGGTGTACAGTGAATATTTAATGTTAGGCCAAAAGTTTAATTAAAAATTTTTGCATTAGTAACTCAAAATAAAAATTGTGTTTGCGATCCAATAATATCATTAAACGAATATTCTAACAATGATTACATGAGTTCTTTTGTTTGAAGACATTCTCTGATACTTTTATTGAATATAACAAATTACCTTAAAGAAATACATTAAAATAAAAAATAATAATTGAAATGAATAGCTCTCTTAGAAAAAAAGAAGCTGTTTTTTCTAGTGATTTCTTTTCGTATAGTATATTTATATGTTAATTCTGAAAAAGAGTTATAAAATAATTATAAAATGTAGAAAAATATTTGTAAATCATTGTAGGGCCATAACTCCATATGAACATGGTCACTAATTTTTTTTTTAAAAACAAATTGTGTGAGAAATTATTCTGACTTGTTGCAGATGTGCTGACAACAGTTTATTTTGTGTAAAAGTTTCTTTTTATCAAAATGACAACACTTCAAAGTCAGACATTACAAGATTTTGGTGTAGTTTGTAGATTGAGTTATCATTCACTTAGTATACACTGCTGGACAATTGATGAGGACGGATCAAAAATTGCAATGTAGCATAACATTAAGCGGGAGGATAAAATATTGTTGCCACACTGTTCGTACATTAAAATAAAGAGCATTTATGTTCTGGAAAATACAAATGTTATGAAACATCCGAAGAAAATAAATATTCATTTGATGCTGTGTACGAAGAAAATGAACAATGCAAATGAAAGTCAGCTGGCACCTTGGAGAAAAGGTGTCTGTACAGGACATGTCCAGCGTGGAGTGCAATGCAACATTCCACACGTCGTACCATGCTTTGGACAACATTTTCCAGATGTTTAGGCAATTTATCCCATCCCTCAGTTAGTGCACGGATTAAGGTGTTCTTGTTTGTTGGAGGACAGTTTCGACCAGCAAGTTGCCTCCCGAAAGCATCCCAAGCATTTTCAATGGGATTTAGATCTGGAGTACCCGTTGGCCATACGAGGTGTTGAATACCCTCGCTATCTAGACAATCCTGAACATCGAGTGATCGATGGCATGGTGCGCTGTCGTCCATGAAAACAAATTTATCATTGACAGCACCCCGGAAAAAGTGAACATGAGGAAGTAGATTTTCATCAGTGTATGGTTGTGGTCCGTCATAGTCCCAGTCGCAACCTCATTCAGGGGCGTGCGGCCATTGATCATGATGACAGCCCATACTATGGCAATGTATGTCGGATATCGGTCCCTTTCCTGGATACTGTCTGGACGATAAGCAGTACCACTCTCACGCTAGATTAGTTGGCGTCTACAATCGGCAGACAGACCGAATCTACACTCATCTGAGAATAGTACACATGGCCAGTCTTGTTCAATCGGACTGCGATGCTCACGATTCCGTTGCACTATTACAAACGGGCAGTACGGTGCAATCTGGACAATGGGACACATACAACAGGTCTTCGGAGGACTATACGCCCGAGCTAGGAAGCTTCGGGCGTATAGTCCTCCTTCTCTCAAACGTCTGGCAACAGTTTTTCGGGAGATCTGCTGTCCTGTGGCTGCAAAAAACTGATTTTTCACCCGCTAAACTGTGGTGATCCGGTTCCTTTTTGCTGATAGGACAATGTATCTGTCTCCTGTAGGCATCGTAAATCTCACATAACCTCGCCCATGATGCTTGCTACACATTCCAGTAATTTTAAATGATTTCCACAGCCGTGAAACAAGGCTATGGGAGATGTGGAAATCCCTGGCAACATCGGCTATTTTTCGCCTTTCTTTGACCTTTCCAATAATGCGGCCACACGTTAAATCGTCTAAGTGATACCGGGAAGAATGCCGAAAATATTAAGATCATCAAATAAATCTTTCCCGTAAAACTTTGACTTGGAGCAACAACTGTCCACATGCGTCAAATCCGTTAAAGCTCTTATCAGCGCTACCAAGTGACGAAAAGACGTGGAAAAGAGAATTTGCATAAGCACACCTATTCTTACTGCGTCCCGCACTTACTCTAATTTTCCACATTTTGCTTCCTTTCGTTTTGTGGTTGCTATGTGTCATAGTGTTAACCGTTCTTAGCAATTGACCACCAGTGCATTTTAATTAAATAACCAATTTTATATAATATCCTATACAAAACTAAATGGTATTTTGCGATAAGAAAGGTACATACAAATTACTCATAAAGATTATAGCATTTAATAAGTAGCATTTTAACAGAAATATAACTTGAACTTTTCTGCCCCTAATTCGAAGTCTTCTTTTGGTAGCATGAGTTACCAAGCAATTTTAATCAATACTGAAAAAGTTAATTAGTTATAAGATTTTTAATGATTTATTGAAAAAACGAAAACAATTTGTATCCAGCATGAATTTTTCTGAAAGAAAATAAATGCATTTTTTATTATTACTAGGGGCCAAGGCCCCTAATAAGGCTTATTCGTTAAAAAGGCATAATTTCAACAAAGAAAATTCAAAGGTTGAATCATATAGCATGTTACCGAGCTACACATTGCTTGGTTATCGCATGTTCCTTGGAACATAAAAATTTAAACTTCGCACTATTTTTAATTATGTGAAACCGATGGAACACCTTGCGTATTAGCCAATTATGGCAATTTTTCATAATTTGGTGACTTGCGTGTATGTATAGTTAATATTTAACTGTAAGAAAACAATACTTCTATGTTTCCTTTGATAAAAACTACGGAACAACTAGGATAGCTTCCCACTAACGGCGAATTTTCATTATTTGGCGATTTACACATGCTCACAACCTATAATTACTGCTTATTTAAGGTTACCGGAAAACCTTTATCCATATATTACGTAATCCTTTGCAGATTGGCGTATTTAGCACCACGAATTATATCATCTCGTCGCGATGGCAAATATCCAAAGTGTACTATAACTGCTATAATGGCATAGTTAACACCACCAAATATTCTATGGTAGCAAATACTCCAGCTGGACCGAATCGGCTTTAAAATAATCTGCATTTTAATTATTTTTCATTTTCAAGATACTGGCTTCTAACATTTTGAAACTCGCGGTTTAGATTCACCCTGCTTGGAAAGATACCATTTTGCTAGATTGTACCTAATGCCAAGATGGCGCTTTTAAAATCAGTTACAATTAGTTTTTCTGTTTTGGAAAAACTAATAATCGCTAATCCTAAACTCCTGTTGTCTAAGCGACCTTACTATTTGAAATTGTCAACTTTGTGTAACACAATTTGAGTTATTTATTTCATGCACTTTTTAATTTGGCGTAAAATGGGCGTAATTCTACTTCATGTTTGTCAATTTCACACGATTATACATACTTGGAATTGCTTTTTGCAAAGGAATGAATGATTTTATGCCAAATCTGGCAACCATTATGTTTCTTTTTTAGTTCTTTTATTAATATCTTCTAAAATAATTCGATTTTCGAAATTTAAGTCAGCTTATCAGGTTCCTCGGAATTTTATGAATCGTGGACACCTTAGTCGAAACTCAAATCCCCACGGTTTAGGAGGAGATAGTCGAACAAGCTCTTGACAGCGGCGGTGACGACAGCGGCCGTTACTTTTTCTTAGAATAGAAAGCTACCATATTTGAAAATGCGATTTAAAAAAATGTAGCATGAGTTACCGTGGAATTACCCTGTATATTCTTACACAGAACTTAACCTGAAGCATTAATTGTATTGCTAATAGTTGATAAAATAAGTAGGCCATAAAGTAGTAGTTATAATTTCGTTAAAAACAAGTCTACATTTAAGCTATTAAAATATTTTAAGCGACAGAATTACAGTAAAACACAATTTTTTTTAGGGGGGGGGGGCAGAAAATCCGGGAAATCCATGTTAATTGTTTGAGTTAATGAGATTAATAATTGAATATAAAAATAATTTATAAATTGTAAGATATTTAAACTCGCTTGAAATAATACAGTGAAATGCTTAATAAGCAAATGCTTAGTTTTCAGTTCTTAAAAGCATCATATAGTGTACTTGATGTTAATTTTAACCATGTGCCTGATTAAACGCTGGAATTGATACAATTGCACATTGCTGCAATTCCTTTTGTTTAAATTTCTTAACAAATCGATGAACACCAAAAGTTATTAAATATACTTTAAGAAGTAATTCAAAAGACGAAAATAAAGGTAATCATTAAACGTTCCATCCTTTGATGCTTTGCAAAATGCATGCTCTAATATTTCTTTTTAAAGGCTGTTGACTAACATGAAGGGAAACAAAACATGCTTATGAAGCAATTACAAACATATGTCTCTCTCAAGCACAAAATTGGGCCATTTAACTCTCGTCTGATGGTTTGAAATTTTATTTCAAAATAAGTTTTGAGAAAAGCAATCTCTAAGTTCTGTTTAAGGAATATTATTAAGAGTCCAATACACACACAAAAAAAACAAAAAAACAATTTAAATGAGTTATTTTTTTTAAATAAAAAGTCTAGACAAGGAAATTCTAAATAGAAGTTTCGGTTTTGCAATGCACTATTAGGGATATTTTTAAAATTTTATTTTAGATATATATTTTATTAATCAAAGGAGAATAGATATTCTTTTAAGTAAAGCAAATAATTCTGGCTTGGTTAAAAATTCCGGAAATTTCAATTTCTGAAAATTAATATTTATATGTAGGTATGTACATACAAATTTTAAATTAATTTTGATACTTGAAAAACATTTCTAAATTTGAAACATTAAACTCTTTTTAATTACACAATATATCTGCAGTTACCTACATTGCTTTAATTTTCGGACATATATAATAAAACCCCACAGTAAATACCCGCGATTAAAAAAATACTTTATTTAATTTTGCACAAACATCTGCAATAATAAATAACATTCTACTGATTTCTAACATTTACTGTAGAACTATTACACACTGTATTGTGCTCAGAAATATTCTTCTTCGAAGTGTGAATAGCAGAATAAAGCTTAGCAACTGAGCTGACTAGAAGGAATCTAAATCGAAATTACTTCGAAGTCCCATGGTGAATTATGAGAAAAAATGATTCACAGACAATACCCAAAATTATTGATGTTTTGTTTGCAGTTTTGTCTCCTCTACTGTCTTGATATAAATACCATACACCATTCGAAATTCTTAATTGATAAATTTTATCTTCTATCATTTTTAAATACTCAATTATAATGTAATTAAAACAATTTTCAATACTTTAAAATGAAGTAGAAAAGTTCTTATGATTTTGATCGATGTTCTTATGATTCAACCGAAGTTATTATGATTTCGATCGAAGTTCTTATGATTTCGATCGATTTCTTAACAAATCGATGAACACCAAAAGTTATTAAATATCCTTTTAGAAGTAATTCAAAAGAAGGAAATAAAGGTAATCATTAGATTTGTTAGTTTGATACACTTCAAATGCACATACATTTCTACAAAATGTATGTGCTTATTGTTAAATACCATAGCAAGTACCTTGTTGTTTTAATTATTTCTTTATTGCTACAAGCACAGCAAAGCATTGCAATGCACTACATTACACAACAAGGATTTGCTGAAGTATATTTTAGAATCGTCAACACATTTGAAGTTCATACAGAGTGGCTATAATAAAATTTCCTTTATGGACAACATTTCCTTTATGATAAACATATCTGCAGCTGAAGCGAATGAGCAGATTGCCGCCAACTTTGGCTGTACACGAGATGCGCTTAATGAAGTTTTTATCATTTCATATGTACACACATACACACACACACACACACACATATTCTTCTAGCCCAGCGGTTCTCAACCTTTTAACTTCGCGCCTCCCCAACAAAGGCAAACTTACGGTGGCGCGCCCCCTCCCTCAAATTTTTCAGCATACGTTCAGTTTTTTAATCTTTAACAATGAACATTTAGTCGAATTTTTTAATAAATAATGCTATCAGTAAAGTTTGAATGAACATTTTAAGCGAAAATGGAGATATTTTTGAGTAAAAATGAGAATAAATAAGATGATTTTTTAAAAACATGCATTACTACTTGCTCTTGGGTTTTTCTCGCGTCCCCCCTGCAAACACTCTGCGCCCCACAGGTTGACAAACGCTGATCTAGACAGAGCAAATTTGATTACAATCCGTATGCTTGCTTTAGCTGTAGAACTTGTTTATAGGAGAAGTTAAATTATAATCACCTTGTATATACTTAAAATGGGAGACTATATTACTTATTAGAGACATTATATATATATATATATATGTGTGTGTGTGTGTGTGTGTGTGTGTGTAATAGTTCTTAGATTCCGATCTCTGGTACAATCTGTAGAAAAGAGAACTTTAGCTGATAGAGGAAATTTAAAGGAAGTTTATATTATTTTTAACTAACTTACTCTCGTCTTCCTTTACTGAAGTTTATGTTTTTGTCTTCCTTTTCATAGACGAAATATCTTATACATAAAAAATCTAATTAAATTTTTTTTTTTCAAAGGAAAGTAAAAATTAACACGAGTTATTAGGACAACTTTTTATTAAAACTTTTCTTTTAATTTTAAATATTTCTAAGGAAATAAATATGCGTACAATAAATTCTGCCCAACTAAAAAAAAAAAAAAAAAAAAAAAAAAAAAGAATGATTCGCAGAAATATAAATCTTTGAATCCATTATTACTTTTTAAATTCTGATTGCAGTTACGCAATTAAAAATAGTCAGCATTTTGCAAATTGGATGCTTTAAAAAGTGTTTTGGAAAAAATGTCTTTTGACATGAAACATGAAATCAAAGGGAAGAAATTATATTTAACTTCTTCGAGAAAAGCATTTCTTTTTTTTAATTATTAAAGAAGTATATAACTTGTAATTTAGCTTTACTCTTTGAATTGAATTTCTGATTACGTCTTACCCACGAGAGAACAGGATAAAAAACAGCAAAGTAGTTTTTATAGCATATACCTTTTATTTATGAAAACATAACTCGATTGATTTTATAAAACACCTTTAAAAGCTATTTGAACTTTAACTTTTTTGCCTTGTAATTAATTTTTTAGCTATTGAAAAGAATTCTGAACAGGTCAATAACAGAAAAATAAATAAATAAATATATATGCACACAGATATATATATATATATACTAGCTGAAGTACCCGTTTTTCGCACGGGAATGAATGGACTTTTTGATATTACGATTTGTGGTGATTACTATTCATTGTAATAAACAGATATAGCAAAGTGGATATCGCGTTATATTGTGTCCAATAATCATGCATACCGAATTGCAAGGTAATCGTTTGTACGGTGCAGAAGGCCATGCGGCGTAGCGCAATCTAGTGGCGAGTTTTAGCAAAACGGATACGGCGAAAATATTTTTCGCATTCAGATATCGATGTATACGAATTTTCATGACTATCGGCTGGACAGTCCTGAAGTTCATGTGTTGACACGACATCGAGTGGCAAGTTATAGGAAAATGCATAGCGCCAAACTCTTCCCCGTGTTCAAATATCTATGTATACCTATTTTCATAGCAATCATTTGCACAGTCAAGAAGTAATACACTGCAGGGCCATCTAGTGGTTCAATAAAGTAATGATTTGCTACAGCGCCGTCAAGTGGCGAGTTATAGGAAAATGGATAACGCCAAAATATTCTCATTGTTCAGATAGCTATGTATACTGATTTTCATAGCGACCGTGTTCAACTATCTATGTATACCAATTTTCATAACGATCATTTGCACAGTCAAGAAGTGATACACTGCAGGGCCATCTAGTAGTTAATTAAAGTAATGATTTGCTACAGTGCCGTCAAGTGGCGAGTTATAGCAAAATGGATAACGGCAAAATATTCTCATTGTTCAAATAGCTATGTATACTGATTTTCATAGCGACCGTTTGAATGGTCAAGAATTTGGCCTGCTGCAGCGTCATCTAGTGGCGAGTTAAAATAATAATGCATTGCAGTGTCATCTAGTGGTGAGTAACATCAAAAGGAACGCAGTTAGAATATATTCTTCGTGCTCAAATGTGTAAGTATAAAAAATTTTATGCCGATCAGTCGAACGGTATAGAAGTTGATGCTTTGCAGCGCCATTTAGCGGCAAGTTACAGCAAAATGGATAGTGAAAAATATTCTCCGTGTTCTAATATTCGCGTGTACCAAATTTCATCGAAATCGGTTGGACGATATTCGCATAGCAAACGGCTAAACGGAATAGAATTCAACGTTGTGCTGCGGCACCAAGTGGCAAGTTAGGGAAAACGGATAGCATAAAAACCTTTTCCATCATAAAAGACTTAGGTGGACCAAATTTCATCGTGCAACGGTGCTCAACGGTGCTGGAGTTTTTCAACCTCATGAACACATACCAACATTCATTTTTATCTATAACCCGTGTTATTATATATACCAGTCTCAAATAAAATACAGTTTGAAATCTAAGCCTCGCCAAAGTGCCAACATACGCCATTTTGCAAGCGTTTTTTCAGGGAATCATTCGAAGCATTGACTTAGCAGCAATCAATATGGGAAATGGTTCGACCGCCAAAGAGTAGCACGCATTTATTTGAAAATTGGAATCCCTTAATACAGCCGATTTTTTTTTAAATTATCAACTATAATGTGTTTTATTCATCGTTACTCCGATGTACTAAACGAGAAGATTTCAATTTTCTGAAATTTGGCGGAATTCCCCAACTTAAATCAATGTACTCAATTGGCGAGAATTCTGAAGTTAGATCGCTTGAAATCCCTTAATAACTTTATATATATATATAATGCACACACACACACACATATAACATACCAAATCGCACACAAAAACCCGCTAAAATCCCGAACTGCTAAACTTTGTAGTTAAAGAACAAAGGAAATTCGCTTTCGAATGCCGCAACCTTAACTCAGTCCCTAGCAGTTTCGTTCTAAATTTGTGGTGAGTCCTCGCTCTTTACTAGCATTTGCATTTTTGAACGAAAACCTCTTGCTGTACGGATGCCTTGCTGATATGGGTTCGCCCAATCGTTGCAGGTTGCAAGGTCACGTTACAAGACCTCTACAGTGATAAAAACTTGACGCATCTGAGAGACAGGATTATTGCGTGGCTTCGCTAGTCTGGATAACCTGTAACGAACATCGATAATAATAAAAGCATGTAAACCCGCAAGATCTCCTTTTCTTGGCCGGACTACGTGTTCCAGCAGCGACCGGCCAAGGGGGGGGGGGGCTCTATGCCAGAGTCTTTTCCGAGACGAGCTGTCTCTCCTCCTGAACCCTACGACGATATTATGCCTCACCTGCGCTGCTCAACATCGTCCCACCCGAGGCCCCACTACCGAAACCGCTCCTTCCTCTTCAGCGCCGTCATTTTTATTACACACACACACACATATATATATATATATACAGGGTGATTCGTTGTCAGACTGACAAATTTGCAGGGAGTGTAGGGGGCACAGAGACGGTTCTGAATCACATAGCAATGCGGGATCGGAAACGTCGTCTTCACGTACCTGTTAATAATCCTGTTAATAATGATTTGGAAGAAGCGTTCGCCTAATTTCTAAACTAAGTTTCATAAACAATGGGCTTTCCTCAGACGATTTCATAAATGTAATGAAAGAAACAATTCTGAAATAAAATTTTTATTAGGTGCGATCCGTGAAAGAGGGATTAGTTTTGGAAAACCATGGTATGGAAGTTTACTATCACTTGGACACTTATTCTAAAGGGATTATTAACAGGTACATGAAGACGACGTTTCCGATCCGGCTTTGCTATGTTATTCTGTACCCCCTACACCTCCTGGAAGTTTTTCTGTCTGGTAGCGAATAATATATACATAAAGGGTGTCCCAAAAATATCGTAACGGCCTTTAATTCTTTATCTCTTAGAGGTAAGTGTGGGCAGTGTAAAGTGAATAAATGCTCAAAATAAGGTCGGAAATAAGACATCGTTAAGAAAAATATCCTCTCGTTCATTTTCAAAAAGTTATACTTTTTAAATTTGTGTACGACCCCTGTAGGAAACAATTAATTGTTAGTAAAATGCTAGTAAAAGAATACACTCATGAGGTGATGTACCAAATTTGAGCCTTTCTTCATACGACGTCGCAGAGTTATCTTTAAAGAAAGGTGATCGGGGACTGCATGATTTTGAATATGAAAGTTTATTGCTAGAGTGGAAAAAAAAAAAAAAAGTTTTCCTTTCGTAATTTCCCTACGACCCCTGAAAGGCGATCATCTGTCGTGATTTTTTTTCCCTCCGAGAGCCATTGAAAAGTGGTTTAAGTCAGTGTTATATTTATCTTCTATCGAATTCTAATTGAATATCTCTGACAATTTTTAAGGTATAGTTCTCAAACTTTGTAAGTCACTTCATGAGTGTACGGGGCACATTTTACTAATTGGGAATGTTTTTGTACGGGGGTCGTATAGAAATTTAAAAATTGTAACTTTTTCTGAATGACCGAGAGGAATTTTTTCTGAACGGAGTCTTATTTTCGACCTTATTTTGAACGTTTTTTCAATTTACACTCCCCACTTTTCTGTAATAGATAAAGAATTACAGCCCGTTGCCATCTTTTTGGACACCCTTCATATATATTTATACATATTTGTTCAGCACTAATAACACTGAGCAATATATAGGTTTGCCAATTCAAACTTGAATAACTTTAAAGTAATAGGAGAAGTCATTAAATTCTCAATTTGACTTTTAACTGATATTGCCAGAAGAAACAGAAAAAAAATTAAGTACATAATTTGTACACAATTCTCAAACTTAGTACACAATTCTAAACTGGAATAACTTAAAGACATTCAATGCAAAATTTACTGTATGGATGACAATTAAAGTTTGGCATGTACAGGATTGGATATGGCTGCATCGATTTGAAAATTATTGCAAAGACTGCCTTTGTCATATTTTGTTCTGGGTGGTGGATAATTCTTATAGTCGTTTCTTAATATTTGATAAGATTTCAAAATAGCGCTTCTGAACAGATGTTCGGAAATTTTTTCGAATGTGTGCTACATAATTTGACTCTTTTAAAGATTCTCGATATTTCTCAATGTCTTAAAAAACACCTATTAAGGTATTTTTTTCTTTCATGGAAACGTTCGTTGTAGTTAAATTAGCAGTGTGTCATTTACCACCCTGTTATTATCATCATTATTATTAAATCGATTATTTTTTAAGATATAAAAACTGCAATTTTAGTGCGGGACAAATTTGGTTTTGAAAAAGCTAGTAGTTTAATTTCTCATGCCTAACATCTCCTATTAAATTACGACTGTCCTATACTTGATATATAATTGATATATATAATTGATATTTGTATGGAAAGATAACGCATAACTGACTGGAGTGTGTACTGTCAAATTCTGCTATAGTAAATCTTACATTTGAGAAAAAAAAGCAAAATATTTTGTCGAAGCAGCTTGAAAAATTTTTTTTATTAAAATGTTTTTGTACTAAGTAAATTAATTTTTTTTCTTAGTAAACGAACAAAATACTGATTTGGGTCAATCGAATCAAAATTTTGTATGTTTAAGCAAAACGCTTGTCGAAGCGACATCAACAAAATATTTCGAGATATAAGCAAAAGTTCTCTGAGTTAAACGCAAACGGGAGGCTCGCTACATCTTATTTTGAAACAATAATACATAATTTAGGTGATAAAACCGATGTGAGGATGCCTGAAAAAAATGAGATTAAAAAGGAAGATCAAGTTTAGATTGAAGAAAATAGTGTTACGCCCGAGGTAAAAAATTATACCTACTTGATTCTAGCATTGATGAATCTTTTTATATGTTTTGTAAAGTTTTTTTTTGTGTGTAATAACTAGAAATACTAAGTAATTGTCTTCTGCAGCTTTTAATGGAAAAGCCTTAAAGGAAAGTAAATAAACTATAGTGTGCAAGTCTAGCAGATTGATGCATTCTTGGAATTACCGATTTTAAAAATTTGCATGTTAATTTGTCATGTGTTTGATTGAGTTAATGAATTCACTTAAATTGTCGGCTGTTATTGAACTGCCTTAATTGCTTTATGAAAAATCCGATAAGATATTATCAGGTTCTTTACAAATTTGTTTCCTTTTTAAACACGGGTATTGATTATAATTCAGACTGCTAACTGAACCCCTAAGCATCAACTTGAATCTATTGTCAATTTTGAAAAGAGTTTAGACAAACATTGATCTTCCCGAGTACAGTAAACTTAACATTCAATCCAAGCGACAAACTTAACAAAATTTGCATTATTTATTCACTTCGGATACATTGATTAGAAGATATACCTTTAATTGAATTCTAAACAGATGTGTGATTAATAATGCAGGGAGAGAAGATGTATGTGTAAGTAAATGATGAAAATGAGATCCAGTGTGAGTTAATATTGAAAATATTGGTTCTTCAAATGCTATTCATTTTAATGATCTAAGTATTTCTGATAGTCATCTTTGTCATTATTAAATCAGCTTGGTAACTCCAACAAATAGATTATATTACCACTGTCAATTTTTTTCAGAAATTATAATTGTAACACAAATAGATTGCACATATTCCTGAGCTTCACTAATCAGCGCTGTCGAATTCAAAAGATACACGAATTCTTTAGCACTAAATTTTTACTAAAATAAAATCCGATGCTGCGTTTCTAAATTCTCTGTGAGACTCATGAGATGCTCTGACGTAGTTTTACTGCACGAATAAAGAAGTCAAGAAGTAACAGACTTCTGGACCATTAGCGTATAGGAAATAATGCTTAGAAAATGCATTCATACATTGGTAAAGCAGAATAAAATAATAACAATGCGAATGTTAGATCTTAGTTATCAATTTAAGAATTATTAATAAAAATGTAGAGCAAGTCTGAATTTGTTCATGTGGGTCAAATTTTAGCTGTATAAATAAATGCTGGTACGGTTGTCAACCAATGAATTATTATAAATTTCATGTCAATTGTCAATATTTTTATCGTACTAAAGAAGCTCTGTTGCACAATATAGTAGCTAGAATCCTAAATATACCAATTGATTGTAGATAATATTTTGCCAAATTTAAACTTTATGAAATTGAAAATCATCAAAAGTCGTATGCGTATCTATTCCAAGTATGTTGGAGTTCATTATGGTAATAGTAGCTCAATTACATTACGCTCGACGTACTTGCCATATTATACGGTGTACGTTCATTTTTTATATAATTTCTAATTTACAAGAGAAAGCCTAGGCTGTTTTTAATCCTTTTAGTATTTGTGATTTGTAGATGTAGATTTAAGAGGAGAATTTGATTTTAAAGGTTCAGTTTCTTCTAACTGATGCCTCAAACTGAATGAAAAGACAAGAGATAAAATATTTCTTTACAGAGCTAATCCTGACTGTAATAAATTTTAAACATTTTTAGTTTGATTTTTCATGGAATATTTTAATTAACTTTAACACAACAACAACAAAAAGAATATTCTTAAATTTAATATTACGAATAATTAGACTACTTACTTTACAGAACTCAAGATTATACCAGAAAATTTGTTTACAGTACCTTTATACTAAAACAAAAAATGTGAAGAAATTGAGACATACAGTGAAGCACCATTTATACGTTTCTCCTTTATATGTTTTTATCATTTATACGTTTTTCTGAATGATCCAGGTGAAATCCATAGATTTTATGCTAAATAATTCAATTTATATGTTTTTTTGAAATTGAAAACTTCATTTATACTTTTTTTTAATAGAAATGAAGAGGAGACTGAGTGATGCAAATCTTCGGCATGCTTTGACAGGTTTTAGTTTTATGCAAGAATATCTAATATCCAGCTATTTAAATGACAATGTTAAACAGACACTTTTAACACAATGAACGCAATGTACAATCAACTTTTTCCTGTGCATTCCCACACATCCATACATTTATACGAAATTTACAAAATATTTTGTACATGCGGAATGAATATGGATACAAGTACTAGCTGTACATGAAATTCAGAATAAAACTTAGTATTACATACCTGTTGTGTATTTTATTTTTATGCAGTAACATAAGATGCAGTATTTTAATTTAAATCTGGCTTTCTATTCTTTGTTATTAGGAAAATGTACATACTTTTGAGAATTCCGTTTAAATGTTTTTCTCATTTATACGTTACACCCCCCCCCCTTGTCCTTTGAAAAACGCATAAACGGTGCTTTACTGTACACACACACACACACACACACACACACATATATATATATATATTTCCCACTTATTGACTCTCGGAAAAAATCCGGCTTTTTATATGTACTGGATTGAAATAAGACTGACTCTGAAATAAGACATCAAACTTTTGGGAATACACTGATCAATCAGTGTTCAAAGTAAGACCACAAATTTTCTCTCTCTCTCTCTCTCTCCATTTATGTTTTATCAACTACTTTATGAAACGCGTTGGAATGTTATTCACATTTTAAACCGCGGTTTTCTGATAAAATAACCCTTTAAAAAACTCTTGCGTAACTATTAATTAAAATTAAAAATTTTAGGTAATTCTGAAAAGTTGTACTTGAAGTATAAGCACATTCTTGGTGAAGTATTAGTAAGTAATTAAACGAACACGTCAAGCCTTCTTTCGAAGTGATTATCTGCTAGTGCATGAACATTTGCATTTGCGACCATAGACACGCTTGTAGAAAAGTACTTGTTTCGTTGTTTTTCATTACTCTTGCAGTTTTGCCGTATTGATTTTGAATCCACATAAAAGTGTTATTTTTTATGAGGCTATTTTACAGACACGCACACGTTAAATTGATACTGGAATTTTTGTTGTAAATATATAAAAGTCAGACAGTACAGTTTTAAATCATTTTAGTTAAGAGAAGCAGACGCTGATGTTTCGTAAATGACTTTTAAGTGCGATTATTATAACATGCATAAGACATTCTTCCAGATCAGGACATAAATTTATTACGGGTTTCACTAATTGCAGCAGGATTATTTCTGCAATTGACTTTCAGAAAATAATCCCGAAGTTCAGTTTAGATTACACTTTCCCTTTTTACTAAAACTAAGAATGTCCAGGAATAAGCTTTTACTTTTTTTTCCCAGATTGTAATAAGTAACAATCCAAAAAAGATAATAGACGTTCGTCTGATGTAGCTAATAAGATATGAATAAAAATAACGATACGGACTGCCTTAAATTATCCACAAAGAAGAAAAAAGAAATGCGGGTATCAATTTACAAATTATCTTACCCAGAAAGCGCAGCATCATTAAGATCTTTGATTTCACTTAGATTTTCTTCATAAAAAGAAGCTGAAAAAATCCAGAACATTAAAGATCTTCTAAGAATTTTAATAATTCAATTATGCTCGATTTCTCGAGATTTTTTCCCCCTGTTATTTCAAGGAAGATCATTACTGCATCCGATCTGTTTTATATTGCTGGAGAAACAAAAGTAGTCATTACTGAAATTAACTAAAATAAGTTTTCTCTAAAAGCCAAAAAAATATTTATTTTTTTTTAAACATTTGATTACAATTAAATAAGAACGAAAGTTTTACTGTCGGAAATCCAAAAGTAGTTGTGCATAACTAATAAAAAAAAAGAAAAAACGATCAAAATCTAAAAAATATTTTAAAAGTGGAAATATGCGAATAACTTTATATGTAGTGAAGCATTAAATATAAAATAAAAAAATGGAACATAAAAGACGGTTTTGAGAACAGATATGAAAAATAAAGTTAAATAAAATGTTGTATGATAAGAAACGGATAAAAAGTTTGATAATCATGCTGATTTTGCTACTTATTAAAATGCCAGCCAGTTAGTTAAATAACGAATAATTATTGAAAGGAATCGGATGTGGTCCTTTAAACCATCAAACTATTATACAAAGTATCCAAAAAAAAAAAGAAAAAGAAAAAAAAATCTGAAATTCTTCCAGATTTTATTTACGCACTCGGCTGGAAGAATTTCAGTTTTTTTTTAATATGTTCAATCAATTCTGCCCCATAGAGGAAAATGATAATTGTAAGTGCTCAGACTCCTGTTCGCGTAATTTTGTTGCTGAAAATTGCATCCATTGTTGTTTCTACCCTAGTGGTGAAATGTTTTGGATTAGTGCGTATTGGAAAATCTAAATTATCCATTTCAGTTATTAAATCGAATCCTTGATCGGAATTTAATTCTATGTTAAAATCTCCTACTAAAACAGTCTTACAATCATCCTCCTTTAGAAACGTTTCCAATATATAGCGTCTAATTTATCTTCATGAGAAATTCTAGGACTAGCGCATGCAACTGCAAATCTCACTTTATCTTGAATATACGCAATGACCATTTGAACACCATTGATGTGGATCGTGCAGGCATCAGGGGTAAAGTGTTTCATATTCTTTTTAGAAAGTGATTTTTATAAAGTTTTCCTCTATAAAAATCATAACTCCAAATGGCGCTCTGTTTTGGAAACCACTGTCTATCCGTTCGACCAAAGTGAATTCTGGCATTTGAAAATCCTCTGAAGGGATAGTCCATGTTTCCGTTAGCAATATCAAATCACACTGCAGAAAACACGAATCAAACGGAAAAGTGACCACAGCGCGCCGTGTAGACAAAAAACCCTTGCTTGAAATAAAGAGCACCTGAGTGCTAGTAACTCAGTAAGTGCACAATTTGTAAGTAGGATTGTTCCTAATGCCGCAATAACATATTTTCAAATAGTTCTTATCTTAATTTCTCTTATAATTAACTTTGAAATTTTTAATTCCCATCTTTCTGGTCGCTAAGCTTTTTTATTGATTATATATTATCAAATATCTTCTCTATTACAACATTATTCCATTCTTTGACTGACGCCTCCGTGGCGTGTTCTTTTTTCTTGCTTAATATTAGCAGAGTTTTACCACAGGCTTGTATAAATTTACTGGATAGCCTTCTCCCTATAGCCTTCCGTGGTTGGCAAGTCTGTATTTGAAATGTATCGTAACTACTATATGTCTAACTACCGACTGCTGTCTCTCCAACTTGGCGATTTAATTAGCGACCGTTCTTTCCTGCTCCTGGCGAGATCGCCAAATTGGCGTACTGAGTTCTTATACTCTTTTCGTCCTGAATGGAGGTTTTCTGTTGCTATGAGCCACAAGTATAATAGCTTTTCATACTTTAAATTTAACTTAATCCGCTGCTCAACTACAGTGCCTTGTTCAGTATGAGAAAACGAATATGGAAAAATATTAAATGCTTACACTCCAGAACATTTAGATGCACTTTTATGGGACATATCATTAGAAGAGAGCATATTTCAAATGAATTTTATCTGAAATAAAAAATTAAACCTTACTAGAAACAGAAAATTATATTATTACTATTAGGTAATTATTGAATAGTTTTCATTTATTGAATAGTTTATTGAATTTTTTTTTCATAGCACACAGTATTGAAAAGTTTTCAGTCAAGTGCTTTGCCTGCTTTCTGCCATTTAGTTTTCATTTAAGATATCACTTGTTTCTTCCTTGATTTTAGTAACAGCAGATATTCAGATGTGAAATCCAATTTGATTGTGTACATACAGCATGGAATAATATAAAAAAAGATAAATGTGTGACATTCATCACTATTTGACAATGACATTTATGAAGTATCGATATAATCTATTTATATATTACATTAACGTATGCGATACTAAAATCGATGATATTTCTACTCTGTGAATGGCAACAACTGTATGTAAACACTAAGGAAACTATGGAGCTCATGAAGGAAACGCAACGCATTGAGCACTAATTTGAGAACCCCGAGTCTGGTATAATTAAGAAACATTCATGTAGGTATTCGTAAATTTGTACAACGTTATCACCCTATTGAGTTATTTTTATAATGAATTTATGAATGAAAATTACATCAATTATGTCTTTTCATACATTTTGCAACGTCAGTACTTGACATGGCTACCATCGGCTTTTATGATGGCAACATTTATACCAACCTAAACCTAAATATGTTTAGTAACAAATACTGTAAAAACAGAGAAACATGATTTTCGTTGAAATGAGTCCAATAATTTGGCCAACAGTGCACTGAGTATAAAGAACAGTAAGGTATGAGGAGGCTAAGCTGGCCACTTTGGCTTCTAGTATGAAAAGAAAATGCGTTGAATAAAATCAAGTAGGAGAATCTAAGCAGCTGCAAGGTTATTTTTATAATAATAAGTTAAGTCCAAACGAGTTTAATTTTCAGGACCTGGTAATCTATCGTTTAAGATGTTAATTATTAATTTGATCGTTGTTACTTATATCGAATAGGCGTGTTGTGTCAAAGTTCTTTTATTGCCAATGGCAGAGGAAATCAACAGTGCAGGGAAGCAACATATAGGGTTGAAATAGCGAACATTGCCACTAAAAATAGAAGGAATCATTCACCTTTTGATTATATTGTGACACTATTTGAAACTAGCTTTTATTTACAGAAAAGTTTCGTGCTGTTGTAATATTTAGCATGACTAATTATACAATGAAAATACATTATAAGTTTTGTGGTGTTTAAAATAAATAAAAAATCGCAAAATAATGTTTTTTGTGCTCTGCTGTGTTTTAACAAATGTCAATAGCTTCTCTTAGATAATTCAAATTCCAAGCATATTATCTTGCACTTTTCTTTCATTTCTATAAGAGGAAGAAGTATGTAGCACTTTTCACAAAATTGTTCCATTTTCGATTGGAAATTTAAAATAGAAGTTACATATACTTGTCGTATAAGCACAGACATAAATCGCCAAAAGATATTTTTACCTGTTTGTTGTGATTAAATAGAGCTGTCAAAAGTATATCTAACTAAAACAAGAAGCCAAAACAAATTAGTCTCAAAAAGTTTAGAATGGGTATTGACAAGTTCGATAAAAGCAGCTCCCCAGGATACAAAACAAATTATACAGGAATTGTTGTTAAGAAAAATAAGAACTGATAATAAAATTTTTCTATTTATTAAATTGCAGAAATATAAAAATGTCAATCCTTGAAATGATTAAAAAAAATCTTTATAATTTCGTGTTTTATTGCTTAAAATATCTTAACTATCGCTATTTAGAAAGAGACTGAAAAAGAATGAAATAAAAACATTTGCTTAATATCTTTGTAGATGATTTCAGACAAAAAACACTTCTCAAATGGAAAATTGCAGATTTAATTTTTTTGTTTACCTCTCTTGGAGTAATCCTTTAATTGCAATGGTCGTCACCCCCAAATGACGTTTTATCCGCTTTAGGGGCATTCTTAATGGTTCATCCCATAGGAAAAATAATCGAAATAAATACAGAGAAGAAAGAATAAATAAATCCATTTATGAAAAAATATAGACTTCTAAACATTTTCCCCGGACGAGCATAAAACGTGACAACTGCGAAAGTAATAAGTAAGGAACAGAAATGTAGTACATGTTTAAATGCTTCCCCTCTTGACAAATGAAAGCTGCAAAGTGCTCTTGCGTTTGAGTGTGGAATCTTCTGGGGTTTTCAGGTACACTTAGCCGATACGAAAGTTAAAATCATAAAAAACTGCTTGCATTTTTTGTGTTTTTAAATTGCAGATGATGACAAAATTCTTATGTACGTTTACGCATGACGATTAGTTAAACATCAAATCGTATTTAAAGTACATGGAAGTGCAATGAGCATTTAAATTTTTAAATGTTCAGGGATTATGTAGATCATTTTAGTAGACTAGTATTTGCTGTTGTTGTCATGTCCAGGAATAGAAGATTGCACTATCCACTGAAGAGGGGTGCGATTGCCCCCGAAGTGGTTGGACGACTAATATGTCTGATATAAATATATTAAGAAAGCGATATTTAAATGGAAAATATTATTACTAACTAAATTGGGTGGTGATTTACATGACGTTTTCGGATTCTCTGTGACGGTTCATGTGATATTTAACACATATGAATCATATAATATTTAAAAAACGTGTTATATATTATTGTATTATGGTAAACTGTTTTAAAAAATGTTACTATCTTGCTCCATGGAAAAATTCAGAAATGTGTTCTACTTCATGATTTTTTTCATGCTGTTGTTTTAATAGCTCCAGTTTACTTGCAAAAAGCGTTATCAGATGATGAAAATATTTGAAGATAGAAAAACACTGTTTATGCGCGCACACACAAACTACCGAAATAACTAAATAAATAAAATAAATAAGCGTATAAAAATTTAATATACCATCATTCACTGATAATGCGCACACACAAACTACCGAAATAAATAAATAAATAAAATAAACAAGCGTATAAACATCTAATAGACCACCATAGGATATTAAAAAAAGCAACATTTTAGTTTTTAAAACGATTTAAATGTTTAAAAAAAATGTGTGCGAGCAGGAATATTGACTATGTTAAAAAAATGTTTTATTTGAAAACAAGGGGAAAAAAAATCAGTGTCTTGCATTTTTAAAGAGATAAATACTTTTAATTGCAACAGAAGGTACTACCACGAACTTTTAAAGCTTGGAAAATAGAACTTCGCCGAAATAAAGCATGGATGATGTTTTAATTTAAATTTATTAGAATAGAAATTGTAGCATTAAGGAAATAAAAACGAATAAAATCTAGAGAAAACAAGTTTTTTCAAGATATTCACAAATCACATGTTGGTCCCTGGACAAGGGATAAATTGATAAATGCAAAAGTAACAAAACACTGATTACCATGCTGCTTTTTAGGACCAAATACTAACGGAATAACACCCAAGTTAACAGAAAAGACAATAAAAAAGGAAAACAGCAATAACAATAACAAAAAAAGCATCTTTACCACACAATCCTACGCTCTCTACAGTAATAACTTACCTTCTTGTTTTTCAGCCACAGGATCTACAAAGAAAAAAAGGGAAGAGTTTTAATCCCATAAACAAATATTTTGATAGCAATTAACATAGTTTGAAAATATTTTATCTTGGGTAAAACTTTAATGCGGAAAGATGAGATGCGCATGATTAAAGCTAAGAAGATAAAGGGATTAATGATTAAAAAATAATTTCGGAGGACCTAATTTTAAAGCAAAGTTTTCAGATAATCTTTGTTAAAGCTTATTAGTATGAAGTACGTGTGAGTTCGAGCATGTACTGCCTTATTTAAGAGATTCTGCATTGGGTGATTTATTCAAGTTAATTAGTGGAAATACTTTCGCAGAATAAAAATGAAAATCTTGGTTATGTTTATTTTACAAATTAAAAAAGAGCTGGTAGTTGTAAGTTTTGCTATAGTTAAACCGGTCGTGAATTGAATCTCAAGGAATGAAAATATCACCAACCTTAGAACCGAGTTGCGATTCATTAAAGGTATGTTTACCAGAGCAGGGATTCACAAGGCTAAAAAATGTTTTTGTTTAATGCATGACCATTTAACGAAGGCATACTCAAATACAGAGACAGGGGCAGAGGATAACTTTATTATATTTGCCATTTATCAGAGAAATATTTTTCGCACTTTCACATTAATCAGATTCGGTTTCTTTAATTTTCCCCATGTCTATTGCTCACAATCTTCTTCACGCGGTTTATGCCTTATCCTTTTTCATTAAATTGTTTATCAATTGAGATTATCCTTGAGGGAATAGTATCGGGTTTGTTCCAACATTAGGAGAATACGAAATGAAACATGAAATAAATACACTGCAAAAAGTCTGTCAAATTTACTAGAAAAAACTGTCAGACAGGAAGCCAGTTTATTTCTGTAAGCTTTACAGAAGCCTTCCATAAATTTTACAGATTCTTAGTTTATATTACAGAAATACTTAACAAATTACGGAAGACTTCTGTAAAACATTCGAAAATAAACTGGCGTCCTGGTTGTCAGTTTTTTTCTGCTAGTTTGACAGCCTTTTTTTTTTTCAGTGTACTGTTGCTAAAACAAACAAAGTGTTGTGTATTGCATTGAATAGCCCGAAAGATGTCCCCATTTGAAACGCATAATATATAACTTTGTGGGGTGAAGAGAGAGACTGACGCAAAGTACCTAGAGGCACTAGATCAAGAGCACCAAGGGTTTATTTGCACGGAGGAAAAGAAGAAACGTCGATAATCTAAAATTGTACAGCATAAATACTTAAAATCACGCTAAATCAAGCAGGATCGCCATGCACTTACTCACCAAGTAGATCGACAGTTAAAAAAAAAGTGTGAGGATGGAGAGAAATGGAGCCCATTTCAAATGATGGCAAAAATTGTCCCATTACCAAATGATCAATGAATGTCAGAATGAGACCCAAAGTTTGCACATACAGGAAAATAAGGAATAATTTTTAGCAGACCTACGAAATGGAATCATAGGGTGGAAAACTCACTTTATTTGGAAAAAGGAGAAAAGCTAAACTGGCAATATAAATTTGCACAAATAGGATACGCTTTTAGGTGATATGAGGCCGGTATATAACTTCCACAATGAAAAATACAGTACAGAGTTATATACGAGTAGCTAAATAAATGTGTGCGTGTGATCGGCGGCACCACATTAGTTGTGCTTACGACTATTTCCTTCTCATTTAAGACTATGCATTCAGGTTCATTCTTCCAGCTCATAGAAAAAGGACAGTTGTTAAGTTTGCATGCAGAATAAAACTTCGAATCTGAAGGTGTTACGACCGAAAGAGAACTTAACCCATTTATGCCTAGCGTCCCTTTTTTGGGACTGCATTATCGCTATCAGTCAAAAACGTTATTTATTTTTCCTAGCCTTTATTCACGAGTATTGAACCTCAACTCCACAAAATATTTTAACATGACCTAGTAGGATGTTGACACTTCAATTTTTATACATAAAGGTTTTAAAAGAAATCGTCCCTTGTTCAAGAAGTTGACATCAGAAATGCATCTATTACTGCTGATATTGGCGAAAATCGAAGAAAGTCGCAAAAATATCTAGGCACAAATGGGTTAAGTTTGCCACTCTAATTTGAAATTACCATAACACTTTGAATTTTAGAAATAAATTTAAATTACATCCTATTTGATTTAACCGGCGGTTCACTTCAAAATTGTTCTCCAAAACTTCGATGTTGCTATTCTTCGCAGTAAAATCGCCATTAGAACTTTCATTTAGATATATATGTAAAATTTTAATGTTTAACTAAACTTATTTATTATAAAGTATTAAATAAATTCAAGCAATACATTGTTATTGAATATTAATACAGAAAGTAAATATATTTTATTTCCGAAAATTTATTTATGTGCTTCAGTGATGGGATGGTATAAATTGGGATTTGGTTGTTTAAAAGGTTTTCCCGTGAAAAGGATAGTTACAGCGCAAATGTTGTTTAACTGAAAGGGTTATATTTTAAAAGTGAAGTAAAGAACTTTATAGCTTCATTCTGTATCTAGGGGAAAATAAAAAGAACATAGGCAGCGTTCTGTAATAAATAAGAAGGTGAGCAGTAAGCTATAAATTGAACGGTAGAATAGAACTGGGAAAACATGCCATTAAATCGTGGAAAGAAAATAGTGAGGTCAACTACTGATATATTGGGGATATTATAAAAAAAAGTTTGTTAACTCTCCTGTAAATAATGAGCTAGAAATAACCTAAGCACGCCTTTTCGAATGAAGTGCGCTAAATTGTAATTGAATTCATTACAGAAGTTCAATTAAATTTAAATAAAACAATTGTTTCGTAATTAATAATGTCAGTTCAAAACTACGTGACATTTAATAAAAAATGATTTTGGAGCCGCGTTTCAAATAATTCAGTCAAATAGTAACTATCTGCAAAACTCAGTTTTCTGTGCATATTAATTGTATAATTTTTTTCGAATTTTTAGATAACATTTTTATTTTCTAATTACAAGAACTTCTCATGACTTTAAAGATAACTTATTAGAAATGGTACCTACAAGGTAGCCAATATTACTACGTTCGAGGAAACAAATGGAAGATACCTATGCTTTGTTCGAGAACCAATAGGTTTGTAAGTCTGGAGCACTTAAGACCTTGTAAGCTAAGCAAAAAAGTATTTGACAAAAATGGCTTTAATTTTACATTGTGATAAATTTAAAAAATGGGGAAAAGATCTTTCATTCAGACTTCGTACTAAATCTATGACGTTCTAAGACTTAATACTTAAAAAAAAAAAAAAAAAAAAAAAAAAAAAAAAAAAAGAAAGAAAGAACCTAAAAATGTAGTTATTTTTTGTGAGCTGTGTATTTGAATGATATGCAGTTCTGATATTCATAATATGCATTTATGAAGAAAAGAAAATTATGTATACGTTACGGCCAAAGCCCGAAGTTCGACCAGTTCGCGATTTGGCTGGCCGATTCGCGTTTTGGCCAAAGTCCGAAGTACTTGCAATTAATATTGTATATTCTACTTTGGCTGTCCATTTCGCGAAGTGGCTGGGAATCCTTGGCCAAAGCCCGAAGTGATAATGGTAGACTGAGCGGTATCTATTTGAGCGAAAAGTTTCATATCTTTTTAAGCAATATTTCGGGAGACAGTGTGATCTGGCATCTTTAGCGTTAGGTCTATGGAGCAGAAAAAGACTAAGGATACCCCTTAAAAGTAGTTGAAAAATGGAGTACTCAATTTTCCTTTGTATTCATAGAAGTTACGCAGCGCATTTGCTCAAGATATAATTCGTCATTTTGAAGGGCGCAAATCCAATATTCTTCACGCTATCTCGTTGTTTCAGCGTATACGCTCACTAAATAATTTCTATTATGGCTTTAATGTGAGAACAGAATAACACGAGATCCTATTTTTATATATTACAAGCTTATTTTTAACTCAGAGATGTCACTTATATTTGAACTCGTTTCTAAAACAATTGTACTTTTAAAAAAAGAAAAGAAAACAAACAGTACACAGAAGTACTCATTTTTAAATACTTCATTTTTAACAGTGTGTAAAATAATCTGCTCTTGATTTCTTTCTTCCTACTTTGACCGATCGTCCCAAGCCACTTTGCGAGTCGGCCGCCCAAAGCCCGAAATCAAGAAAAGATCGGACATTGGCCGGTAAGTTTATAACTACGTTGGCCAAAACGCGAATTGGCCGTCCAGTTCGCGAACAGGCCGATTTCGGGCTTTGGCCGTAACATATATGCAAAATTCATTAGGATAAGCAATCAACTATATGGTTGCTCAACGTAAACCAAATTGTTATTAGTGTTCTAATATCCTGAAGTCGGCAACTCTTCACAACTTATTAAAAAAAAAAAGAATAATGCGATAACGAAAATTTTATGAATGTTCCTTAAAACGTTATTTAAAAAGAAAATTATACGTTAGTGTATATACTTAAAAGAGACTTGGAAGAGTGATGAAATACGAAACAATTAACTTTTAACAGCAACAACATTTATATTTAAGCTTTTATTACAGAAAGAATTTAAAAATCGGAACCATTTTTTTTTTGAGTCATAAAAAATAAGCTATAAAAGCATCTGTAAAACATAACAAAAAATAAATAAATTTATAGGAACACATTGTATTAAAAATACATATTTAAGAATGTGCAAATATTAATTTTCATGAAGTTTATAATAACAATGACAACTTTTAATGTTCAAAAAACTAATATTGTTACGAATTCTCTGGGAAACCCGCTGTTCTGGGGTTTAAAATAGTTCAAAATTCGTATTCTACGCGTCAAATAGTTAAATTTTGCTTTTTTTTGCATCAAAATCGGTCAACTAGAACCGGAGATACGGAGGTTTTGTTTTCCCCATTGTTTTTCTATGGCGGTTCTAGAAATCTCGAGAAATATTGGTCCTAGGTCTTCGGTAACTTCACTTTTGGGGACTTATTTTTGGCGCCAAATTTGGCGATATTTCGCCAAAAATCGCCTAGCTTGGCGATATTTTGATCATTTGGCGCGATTTTCCCAATGGGGCTTGTAGAGTTGCCTTAGCTGCATTAATATCACATAACAACCTAACATTTCTCTTCTATGACGTAATCAAAATTGCCGCTTTATGTGGAATCTTCGAGAAATAGACCTTTTCTGGAAGCTTCTTGTAGCTTCTCAGTCGACTATAAATGCAAGCTGCCTGAGGCCCCAGTTCAGTGTGAGCTGAGCTCCTGTCGTGTGTGTGTGAGTTAGCTCCCGTCGAGACTGAACCGAACGTCGGAGAAGTACGGCGCTTTGCTCTGTGATAGAAGCGGTGTTTCCGCGCGCGTTTTTGAAGCTTTGTTCTTAAGTGCTGAGTGTAAATTCTTCTTTGTTGAGTCTTGAGTGAGTGTTAGTGTTATTCCTCGTATGTTTCCACTGAATTTTACCTGTGGAAGTGTTTTATTTTGTGTGAGAATTACAGCATTTCGGAAAACTTCGGTACTGAGTGGGCTGTTATAAACGAGCTACTGGCCGTTAGTGCCTGTGAATTTTGTACAGCTGATTGTTCTACAAAGTTCTAGAAGCAATAAAGTTTTTGTTCCATCCTGACAAGTGGACTTTTTACTAGAACTTTCTACACCAACTGGACATTAGAACGAGGAACTCCGGAAACAAGCAGAGGTTTCTGCAACAATATATATGATTTTAAAATGAAGATAATGTTATATAAGCAAGGCTACTTTCTTAGCCTTATTAGCCTTTTCAATGATATAACAACGTGGTTAAAAAGAACACACATTCAGCTTTTAATTTAATCTAATTTATTGTACTAATTATTAAACATGAAATATAATATCAAACAATTTGTAAGAAAATTTCTAACCTGGAAAGTAAGGAACTCTAACTTCCTTTTCGTATTCTGTTCCATTTAGTAAAACGTTGCAGCCGAAAAACCTGAAGCCATCTGAATCTAGATCGTCTTCTTTGATATCGGTTGACAATTCTACATGGTAGGCGCCATTTTCCAGTTCGTAATCCAGCTCCACATCATCGTCATCTATCGGCGTGCTGTCGACCTCACCAGGCTCTATTCGAAACAGCGACATTTCTGGCAATGGGTAGACACCGTCAACCTCGCACGTAACTCGGACAATTCCATCCGATATTGTATAATTGAGATTCACAGATGATGGATGAGCTGTGGAAAAAAAAATGCTATCAGAAATGACTGTTGAATGCAATTTATTATTATAAATAAAATTTCTGTGTTATGAATAAAATTTATTTATTATGTTAGGATTTCTTGATATACAAAACTCAATTTTCAGCAAATGGAGCTATTTGATTTCTGCTTAAAATGAAAGTCCCTCTCTTGAAACTTTCGAAAATGAATTCGAAATTGTCTTTGGTATACAATAAGAAGCGATATATTTTTTGGTGTAACTGTAAACTCAATAAAGTGAATTACGTATCTAATTTGTACTAGCAACCAAAAGAAAAGAGTCTCCTTTATTGCATAGTGGCAAACAAAACGCAGATGAATAAATATATCAATAGGAATGTAAATAACGTGCTGAACACAGTTCGCATGAATTTTAATGTGTTTACTTCATTTTAAGATCAACAGTATCGTAAATGGCAATCTTAATTGGAATATTAGTAACGTAATCTCGTTTTGCCAACACCCCTGAATAATTTCTAAACTATCTTATGGGCTTTTATAAGCCAGGATGTTCCACACCAGTGACTTTATGAGATCTTCATCCAATATATTTTACCACTTGATAGTGGTTGAAACGAACTGAGGTCTCTGTGTGTAAAGGGAGCACATTTGTACTTCAAACACATCTTTCCGCAATTTTCTTATTGCAGGAAAATGATCAATTGATTTTACGCCAAGTGAACTGTTAAGATGATTTCCGGAGTAAATGAAGCAGACAGTGTTTATTTTAAGGGGAGTTATTTTAATTAAAATTATCACTTGTTTTCAAAGCAGCGTGATTTTGTGTAATTAATGCTTAGCTTTTTAATTATGAAGTAAATCGTGGATCATTGGATTTTTTAGGTAGATTATGTTTGATCTGAAAACTAATAAAAAGGTATTGCTCTTTTTCCACAAATATATGAGATAAATCATATTTAAACAAAGTAAACGCAGAATTTCGTTCAGATCTCATGCATGCAACGGAGTGCATTTTAAAGAATTTATATCATATTTAATTTGTTAATAAAAAATACGGCATTTGAATCGATTGATTTTAAAATAGAAGTCTCCTTTCTCGAAACTTTACAGGGGACGAGAAAAACAAAATGCACAATTCCAATACAATATAGAAAATTTGCGTTTCTCTGCAGCGTAGCTGTGAATAGTGAAAGTCTCATTTTAATACTAAACAATGTGTCTATCTGTATTTAACCGAAAGATTACATTTAAAAAAATCGACAAGAGTTTAAAAGTTTCCTTGATTCATATGTGGGTGCATATATGCATTCAAAAACTGAATTTGAAAGAAACATGTTTGGGTCATACACTGGTTATTTCGCTGTTTGAACTACTCCGAATTTCTTGTTGTTTACTCCGAATTTCTTGTTGGTAAAATGTCGGAGAGTTCAAAATAATGTAACAATGTAAGTTTCAAGTTACCATTTCTTGATGCATTTATTTAAATAAATGAAGAATCTGCAGGAGAATAATCCTTTGATTTTTCACCAAATGAACTGTTAAGATTATTTCCTTTGTAATTGACTTGACAACTCCATCGTTTGCTATTTTACTTTCCGAACCTCAAAAGTAACAAAGAATCAAGAGACATGCTGAATTTTGTGTATCTTGTGAATATTTTTGAACGACGATCATGATTTGCAAAATGAACCACTTCCTTCGTTGGCTTGATGAGATTTTTGCTCACATTGAAGAGTACTAAAGACTTGATGCTACAGTTGACTTTAAAAAATCCAGTTAAAAAGCAGCGCTACTTGAGACATGGGATTGCTGCTGTTAGAAATATTATTAACAGTAAAAACAATAAATTGCTTTTCTGCAGAATCCAAAGAACTTTCAAATGATGGAAAGATCAAGAAAGTCAAATTAACAGCATCCGTGAATGAGATTCTCAAGTACGTACTTGAGATGCGTATTCTCTTTAAGACGAAATTCGTGCGCATCACAAAACTCTTCGATTCGACGAATCTTGCAGGACCTCGACTGGTGACTGTTTAGAAAGCTGTGACTTTCTTTTAGAGCTATCATTCTTGTAATTTCTTAAATAGATAATTAGAAATTGAAAGATTAAAAAACAACAACCTTCAAATGGAAGGAATTAAAAATAACAACATCCAGGGTTAGCAATAAATAAGTTACCCACTTTAAAATGGTTTCTATTGGTTCAAACGAGATAAAATTTAACTAAAGATTATCCAAACTTGACGTTTATGAAATTGAAATAAAAATAGTGCCTAAATTCATCAATAGGTGTGGCTCTTTTACATAAACTCGGTAGTATATGCATGTATTGGAAATCTGAAACATCTTTTGTTTTACAGCGGATGCCTATTAACATTATTCTTTGGATAAATGAAGGCGGATTCTGCATGAGCATTTGTTGCTATTCTCCACATCATGCCTACGTTGCAAGAAGAAGTGCTACGAGCAAAATTATTCCAGAACCAAGTGAACGCTGTTGCAGCTAAAAGTATTTCGTCGTATGAAGGAGATACGAAGGCATCCAATGTGTTTATTTGCCCTAAACAAGATGCTGTGGAAATTTTAAACAACTAGGTATTCTTTCAGCCTGAGAAAGAAAGCAAATCCAGTCTTCTAGCCTTAAAAATGGGGCAACCATGGCCGTCGAAGCCATTAGTCAGTTACCGCATGGAAGTGTTAGTGTGCCGGTTGTTTCTCGAGTAGCAAATTAAATGTTTTTATGTGTATTGCAGCGACACTTATTTGTGGATTTCGGTAGTTCATTTTTTAATTTAATAAATGCCAAGTGTGTCATTTGAATTATCTGTAGTCCAAATTTTAACTATGTTGGACTAATAGAATGCGTTATAGAGCCCTATGAAGGGAGCAATTTATTTCTTGTTAACCCTGCACAATAGTTGCATTAATAGATTAAAATTATTGTTTTTTTTTAAATCAAAATGAATGATAGTTTATATATTTTAGTTATAGGGTATATTTCTATCAATGAACTAGCACATAGAATCGGTTCATTAGTTCTAGAATTAACCACCTACGCACGATCAGATTTTACATCTTTATAGTATTAATTCAGATCGGCGTTCATTTTCTATACAAGCATTTTAATAAATGATATTCTTTTATACGTAAGGATTTTGGAAATTAATGTGTAGTACTATTCAAACTTACATTGTTACATTTGTTTCAGACAAAAACACTTATTGTCTTCAATAATATATTTTATGAAGAGTAGTTTAGCATTGTAGTTTAAATAAGAAACTTAATTAACGCTTTTGTAATTTTATAATTTGACAGTAGAAAGGGTAACATGGGGTATTTTCTATAATGTACATGATAGCTAGAAAATGGGTAGATTTTGTAGATCCCCTAAGGGGGGGGGCAAAGTACATTATAATTATGTATCACGCTTTATACACATATAACACAATCTTTGTGCTAAGATACAGCTTACTCTGCAGATCTTTGGTATTTAAAGTCAATAGAACGCGTTAAAAGATCAAAATGAAAAAAAAGATAATGGAAAATAGTTATGACTCTAAGTTACAAATTGAAAAAGCTTTTAATTTATAAATTTCATTGTATTTTGGATAAATTGAAGCTATCTTCCTTTAGAATTAAGAAATAGAAATGCTTGACTGATTTGTAAAATAATTGCTGTACACTATATTTAATTACTTGATCATTAGAAATTACTTTGTAGATAATAACATTCGTAGTTCATGAGAAAACTTATAGTTCATGAGAATACTGAAAAGAAATTCATAAATATTTAAAACAAATCACTGATAATAATTTATGACTACAATTAATTTTCTCGAAAAGAAACATACTCAGTTAATTTAAGATTTCAAAAGGCCCTTTTAGAAACTGTAGCTTTTAATCAAATTGCAAAATTTTCAACAAACTTATGTAAGCAAATTAGCATTTCAATGGAAGTACAATAGAGCACCTTTAAGCAATTTTAGAAATGAGTAAACGTACTTTTGAGCGTTTTCGATCTTAAATTTAGATAACATAACAAAAATACTATTTCTATTTCGCTAAAATTTTAAAACTTTTGTCAGAATAAGTAGAAGAATAATCAGGTTGAATAAATAATTAAATTTTATATTTGATAAAAAACTACTTAATTCATTTATATTAAGAAGTAAAAATATTGCTCAAAAACATTATGAAAAGTCAAATGAAATTAATTCATACTGATTTAAAAATATTGTTCAAAAACATTATGAAAAGTAAAATGAAATTAATTCATGCTGATTTAAATGTTTGAATACGTACTACAATGGACAAATACATTCAAAAGTGCATACATAATGTTTTTTTTTTCAATTGTCTTTGAATTCTTCAAAATATTTGATGAAGAAAATTTAATTTAACTTTTAAAATTTCCCATTTTATTATTAATGTTAATAGTAAAAATTTTGATTTTGAGAATAAAAAGGAAATTTGTACTATTCAACAGATATAAATATTTCAATATTTTATAAAAGCTCAATAAACATCCCTTAGAAACAGGATTCTACAGTTAAAACAGGTAAACGGGTATAAACTAAATTTGGTTGTAGAGTACACACAAACTGGTCTAAAGAAACTTGGGAAAAAGATTTTGTTCATAAAATATCTACTAGGTGTCACTTTAAGTGAAATACCAGCACATTTATCAATAGAAATTAACAATTCAAACTATACACTCTCATAGATTTATTCAACTGCTTTCCAGTTAGTTTGAGTAATTTCTTGAGCTGAACCTGTAGGTCTCTCATGCAAAGTGAACACACTGAACAATTTCCTAAGCTTAAAAAAAAAAAAAACGTATTCGCAATGTGGATGAATAGTAACAAACAGGGAAGGAACAAAAGCTTGGTAATGCTAAACTTTTTAAAGAGTAAAATCAGAATTGTGAAATAAATTCCGATTAGAATTATGATCCACATCTAAAAAATTATAGAGACAGAAAAAAGAAGAGAATGAGGAGAAAAAAGTGTAGAGTATTTTCCGTATAGTATATAGGAACGACGTATAAAAAGAGCTATATTAGCTGCCACGAGGCTTAAATTCAACGTTATCCTATCACCAGGGTAAATAAGTACCTTTTATATGTGTTATTTTATTAGTAAACAAAGTTTTAATTATTTTATTTTATAAACATCGGATATTTTTGAGTGTATTTGTTAAGTTTTTTTCTCTCGCGTGAAAAGTGTGATAGTAATGAGAGTGTCATGCGACTGCAGTTGAAGATAAACCAAAAGGATCGTAGCGGGCAAAACGATCCTAGTACGTTTTCTTACATACAGGCAGCGCTAAGTCAAGAATAAACGAATGGCGGTATTTAAGCGATCGGTGCATTACGTGTCTGAGAAGAATTCTGAAAAAAAAAACTGGGTTTTATGACATCTCTTATAAGGTAAACACTACCTTTTCTATTTATCTAGAAATACAGGCTAATTTGCAGAAAAATAATTTTAAAATATTCCATTTTATTGCCTGTGACACTTTTTTATTTTAAAGTTTTGACAAAATAAATCCTGCATTATATATGATTATAAAACTTATTTTATTTCATTATGTTTAATCATAATTACTTTAATATCTTTTATTTTGCCGATAAAAAACAATTTAAAATCATTTTCAAATAAAGGATCATTTTGCCCCAAGGTTGAGGGTAAAATGATCCTTCAGACACTTTCTAAAAATTCTGTTTTTTTCATTACTCATTGTGCTTTTAAATTATACTTAAAAAATCTTTATGATGCAGAATATAGTGAAATATGCTAAAATTAGGGATGCACCGAATACCATATTTTGCCGAATAATGAATACCGAATATTCGGTTAAGATTCTAACCGAATATTCGGGCGAATACTGAATACTTGGTTAAAATTTATTAAACTTAAACCGTTATTAAACTTTGATTGCAATGATTAATTTAATTAGTTTTTTCTTAAACAATATTTCATATGGTGTAAAACTTCAAAAATTAAAATGCTTCAAAATTTAATATCCAAGTGTGTTTCCTTTATATATTATTAACTTTTTAAAATATTAGTGAAATGCTGGTAATTTTTTTACCTGCATATTTTATTAAAAAAATTAGCAGTTAATTGACTTTACATATTTATGAATACTTAATGTTATGAGTTCTTTTTTCCTGGTTACTGTTTGAAATTTAAATCAGTAATAGCAAGGTTAATGTAATGGGTCATAAGATTTAAGAAAAATTGAAAAGTAACAAAATTCAAATTTAACGTCTGAGTATTTTCACTTACATCAAAACTAATTTCATTGTGATATTAGTTTTTTGTGTGATTGTGGAACGCTACGTTAGAGCTATCTGCAAAGGATAGGGGTGCCTTGGTAGGAGGTTTTTCTAAGGGTTTCTAACGCTTATTCACTTGTGATATTAGTAATAAACAACTTGAATCTATTTAGTACTATGGTACTATACTGCATCTTTCATTCATGATACAAAAAATATGTATTTGTTTACCGATTAGTGAATACTTAAATTTGTTTACTATTCGGTTGCCGAATATTTAAGTATTCAGCCGAACCGAATATTCGGTTTGTCTGCCGAATAGGCAGTATACCGAATACCAACCGAATATTCGGTGCATCCCTAGCTAAAATATAGTGAAAGTGCTAGCAAAGACCAAAGTTTTATTTAAACATTTATCCCCTGCATTTATAAACAAAATAACCCACGGAAACGGCTGTGTATGATTTTATTTTATAAGTAATTCAAGTTAAGTGCGCTCATAGTGAATATATTTGATATGAATACGCATAACACATGATCCAGAATATTTTTGGGCGTTGTAACTTCACAATATCATATGTAAGATAAATTATTAATGTATACATTTTAAAAATTCCTTACTTTCATAAGACCACTCAAAAGTTGGTATTTAATGGTTAAAATTAATAAATTTGAAAATAACGTACATAAATAAAACAACAGTACAGTTCGATAATTTTGGATGGTACAAAAGATACACGCTTTTTATGTTGCAAAAAGCTTTGTAAAAAGCTTCACCTTCCACACAGCAAAAAAAAAGTGAAAAATCCAAATCACATTCTTCATTCGATTTTTATTTTAAATAAACAACATAATTAAAACTAAAAATAACTTTGCGAATAACACACCTATATTTTTATTGTACATGTATGTGTGTTATTTGCAAAGTTACATTTGATTTCAACCATTTAACAACAGTGTTTGGATGTTCTTATTAAATATCATAATAACGTTAACATCAAACAAGATACTGTAAATCATAGAGAGATATGAATAGGTGTCGATAATTATCACTTTGATACCATGATATAGTGGATATCAATTAAACTGAAATTATGAGCATGGATAGCAGCAATCAGGAAAATTGCTCAGGTATATATTTGGTGTTAAGGTATATAGTGAAACTCCATTCAATTAAAGCCGTTATAAACTACCATATTAGCTAAAAACAGCTGTGTGAAATACTAGGTTTTATTCTAATGATTTCCTTTAATGTTTCATACAAATAGTTTGTTAAACCAAAAAGAAATTACATGTGAACCCGCTTAATAGAATAGACAACTTGACCCGAAAATTTATTCTAATAAGTGGAATATTCCATTAACCAGGGATCACATTATTACGGTTTGGTACATTGAAAATTTATTACAAGTAGGATATTCCACCAAACGGATTCAATTGTACTCCAGATATTCTAAAAGCACTTAACTTGAAGTTTTGTCATAAGAAACAAACAAAATAGCATGAACAAATTGGAATGTAACAAAATAGTATGAAGAACTAAGACAATATTTTTTTTTCAAATTAATTCATTGACTCTGTTACAAATATTCACTGAAATGACACAATACAGTATTAATGTCAAGTAAACTGAGAAATATACAAGACACACATTATTTGGCATGTATTCAAAAAAGCAAAACGGTTTATTCAGCATCTTTCATGTTATCCTTGTTATATGAAAGATGATGCAAAATACCACCAACTATTTCTTGAAAGTTCCAGTACATGCAGAGAAATGTTTCAAGAATACAGGGTGAGTAAAACTCAGTTTGAAATATATTTCATACTTAAAGTTAATTTATATTTTCAGTTAACTAGAATAGGAAAATAAAAAACACTATTTACAGTTCAGTTTCACAAATTAAAGCTCGGAATAAAAAAAAAATATTTTTGCTTTCTTAAATTGTTACAAAAACCATGATGTTGCGCAAATGCATGATATTTTTATTTGCAAGTAGTTGAATTTGGATAATCTACAAAAAAAAAACCTGATGTGTACACCACATGACATCCTTGTACATCTATGAAATCATAAATATTTTCGGTTCACTTCTTCTAAACTTATTTCATTTGAAAGATAAACAGTACTGTCATAATACTAAAGTTTAACGATTTCTAGCCAAATATTTGAGATATCGCCAACCAAGGCTCAGTTGAAAGAAAACTAGCTTTTGGCACTTAATTTAGTGATATTTCGCCAAAACCGGCCAAGCTTACGATAGTTTGCGAGATTTCGCGTATACCTGAAATAATCATTGAGTACAGACTTTGTATGCATTGAAAGTATCCATAGACCTTAATGGTTTGAAAGTCTTTTGGGTTCTCAGTAAATAAAGTACCTAGTCGATTGAAAAAATAGAAATATATGTCCAGTTAGATGTTACAATAGTTCTTAATTTAAAATATTAGCATTTAACGGTTAAAAAATTTAGAATTTCAAGCATTTTTGCCTTTGTAGATGCGGTGCCGCTATTTCGAAACTTAGGAAGGGTGGATCTTTTATACCACTCGTAAAGATCATCCTGTGATATATTTTTAGATCACGTGTGCTATTTCTGAAAGACCTCAATTAATTTAACATTATGTGCATATTAAGAATTAGGAGTAGTGTTGTAATGTATTACAAAAATTTCAAAACTGCCATATAATATTTATAAAAAAACCTCTAAAAGCTTCGGGGGAAAAATAAATTGTAAACTATGAAAAGTGTTTAAGTTTTCCATTTAAAGAGTGTCAACATTTACTGTTCATCATTTGTTGTTTTGTAACTTATATTCCAGGTTTTCACTTTGTTAACTGATTATATAAGTGAGTGACAAAATCATTACCATAAAATTGAATTTTATGAATTTATGTAACACAAAAGAATGAACTTTCTCATCTATATTTTACGTCCAAAGACATTCAAATAAAATGATTACCTTTATATTATAATGATTTTGTACTGTTACTTTTACACAACTTTTATGCTGGTTCTGAGCACAGACTCACAATTTTGCGAAAGAAGTTTATGATACTACAAAAAAGTCAATATATCTCTTGGACAATGTAAAATTTACCCAGGTGGTAACTGAATAAAAAAGTACGGTTTTAAAACTAAATGTAGTGCACTTTTATCCTTAGAAAATTCGCTTCTTCATTTTAGTGCAGAAAGTTTAATTTAAAACGAAAATTGTGTTTTGAACAAAGTTTGGTAGAAAAGTTTTGTCAGGCACACAAACAGGTATAACTCTTAATAAAACTTCCAAAATCTTTTTAAAAGAAAAATAAATTCTAAATGGGTTGAAGCACGTTTTTCTTTACAAAATATACTGTTTAAATTAATGTGTTTTATTTAAAATAATCTAAAAATGTTGAAAATTATGTAATAATAATTTTTTTCTCATAAATATACTTAGTACATAATTTTACGTTATAGAGAAATATTTTAATATTTACTAACAAAATTAAGTGGTATTTACTTTTTTACAAATAATAATAAAATAAATTGTTTAAACAACCACAAAAAAGAAATTTCAACACTATTTATGTGCGTTTAAATAAAATGTTCCAGTCTTAATTTATTCTTAACACCATATTTTTTGAGTTTTTTTTAGTAATTCATAGTATTATTTTTAGCATACAGAAATGCTGAATTACGTAATCGAATGTGGTCAAGTGTAACAATTTCAGTTTATTGTATTATCTGTTTACATGCCAAAAAGATTTTTTTCCCGTATTAGGTAATTGTGTTTCAAAATAGGAATTAACAAACCAAAAGTTTTCATTTTCTGTAAATTTCAAAAAGAGTTGTGAAAAATATTAATGATAGATTGACGTCGTAATCACCAAACATTCATTTTTATTCCAAATATTTGCTCAAGAATATTTAATCAAAATTTTGCATTTTTAATGAAATAAAAATCCCATGCATCAGAATTTAAAGATAGATGTTTTTTCATGAAGGGTTGTTCTTTATATCTATACAAAAGATAAATATATAAGTTCAGCGGAGAATAGAGTTTAATGAAACCAGATGAGTCTATTTTGAATATACTATCAAGGACAATATTCACGTCCCTGCTATGCTAAATAAACATGTCCTTTCCATTTTAAATCAAAATAAGCAATTACTAAGCTGCAGTAAATATTTTTGTAACGTTTCTAAGGCATATATATTTTAAATAAATGAATTGATGCGCAATACATTTATTACAACAAGATGTACCATAAATGTTCTCATTTTCCTTATATACATTCTCTTTCTCTTCAACTGCATTCTATTGTCTTCCACCAAACAATCAGTTTACATCAGGATTTTGTGTCAATTTCCCCCCAGCTCTCGGATTTCAATTCAACCGCACTCTACAGTACTTTGTTTTCTCAAGGCAATCTCATTCGAAGCGCTCATAAAAGCCTCAAGATTTTTACGAACGTTTGCTTTTGCACCTATTCAGTTTACGGGGTAATTTAGTAATCCTTTAATAATCCTCGTTCCATGGTAATATTTTAATATGCCCTCCCCATACATACGTTCCTCTCCCTGCAAATCAGAAATCGTTACTTTTACCTAAGAAACACCCTTCCCTTTCAAATCAGGCATTTTTATTAGGCCTTCGCCTGGTTTTACAAGTGTCTCAAGTGATGAAACAATTTTATGTTTTCACTCAATGGACCAATATATTTCTTTTTTCCTCTTCTCCAGAAACAAATCGTCGGGGGGCTCTTCCTGTAACAATATACCGTGTTCCGAGAGAAGTGGTCTCCCGTTTTAGAATCGATAAAATTTTTATGATCCGCGCATGTGCTAAACCGTTTTGTTTAGAAACTTTGACGTCAGGTATAAACTGATGTGAAGTATCTTTCAAACGCTGTTTGTTGTCAGAGTTATTTTCGGGGGAAATAAAAGGGGGTAAGTGTACAACACTGAGAAGTTGCAGGTATCTTTTTAAGAGATAGTCGGAAATAATGTAAGCCGCGTTCCGTCAATATAATAGACGAAATACGAATTTAAACTTTTGTCTTTTTAGGAATGAAAGTTTTTTTTAAAGTCCGACGAAGAATTCCAAGGTAAAATATTTTATGGCTGGTATATATTTATGTAAAACGTGACAAACGATGAAAAATCCAGGAAAAGTTTTTAACTTTTATTTATGGTTATCTTCGGGTTCGAAAACACAAGGAATTCATAAAATATACTAATACGGATTTGTTAAAGGAAACTAAAGTAATAAAATGACTTTCTGTAAAAAATAAAATTCCGAACTTTGTTAATTCTAAGGCATTATGCCAGAAAAAAAGCTATCAAATACACAGATAATGAAGCACTCTGTGATACAAATGTCTTGTTTGCATACATGTTTTACCAGAAAATAAATAAAGGAAGAAATAATTTTGTAGAATTGCATTTTATTAAATTTTTAAGAATCGTGTTTATGCGGCATTACGTAAATGCACTTTAAATGAAAGTATGTCACCATCTTTAATAATCTAAAAAGTGATTTTGTAGCAGTTAAAACTCATTGACATCGTTTTCCTAAATGAGACACAAGGATATTTCGGGTTACTCCTGTTTAACACTAGCATTACGGCGTTTTGCATATACTTTATACCGGCGCTTTCTCTGTACAAATAAGACATTTATATCAGAGAGTAGTTCCTTATCTTCATTATCTTTTACTTAATATGAGTGTTTTTATCTGGCATAATACCTTAAAAAATATAAATTTCGGAATTTTATTTAAAGAAGTCATTTTATAATTTTAGTTTTTTTTTAAACAATTACCAGCTGAGCGGTCAAAACTGAGCGGTCAAAAGTCTACTTGTTATGAAAGATGGAAATCATTCAATTTTTGTATTTATACATAAATTCAAAACTCATAATGAGCGCGTCTTTGTGTTATACACATTCAAAATCGTTTAAAGGCAAAAATTGGGTCATTTACACGACCTTTGAAAATGAGCGGTCTTATTGAGCGTCTAACCTAAATGAACATGTCAAGAAAGCGTCATAATACGAATGTTATAAAATAGTACATAATTATCTGTATAATAATAATCTTAAAAATCTCAATAGATTATTTTAATCTACTATGACCAATATCTACGCAGCAAACACATAACTATCGCAAACCTTACGATTCGATATCCAACTTCTCAGCTGTGTCATCAATGCCGAATCGCAAGTAACGATCGGAAATCTTTTAGGTGTAGGATCGAAGATATATCATTTCAAGGTATCAAACTTTTGCCAAAAGTACGATAAAAATTATGCACTTCTATTTCTAGCAATTTCTTGTTTTCAGAAAGATGCCACATTGCTGACCAGATTAGCGAAGTCTCAGAACTGCATCGAATGGGTTTCGGTTCTCCTCTCAAAATGATGTGCACGAAAACCATAACAATATCATAAGCCATATGGCATTATTTTTTAAGCCAATAATTATAATTTCGTATTATTATTATGCTTTTAAAGTTCCAAATCTGTGCCCGAACTCTCGGTTTTGATTCGTGGCAAATCGAAATCGTAACCCGCTACCTATAACCGATCGACATCTTTTACCGTGTCCGCTGAGTGTTCACTTTGGCGAACACTTTCGACACAGATCGGTTACGTTTGCCTGGTGCCCAAATGATATCTGCACTATCTGGCGTAAGATATAGTTCAGTTATCGAACTGATAGTCGTGTGTTTGCTGGGTATCACTTACACGGCCTCATCATGGCACAGTGGTTATGTCACTGGAAATGGTAGATGGACGAAGTGTGAAGGTCCCGGTTCGAGTCCCATCGCGCGTCCGTCGACCTAACCGTTCGGAGTTTTCCTTTGTTTTCTCCGTAACTTAGCGTAAATACGGCTTAGGACCCCTTAAAATGACCCCCCACGGAGGCACCCCACCTGTAGGCCTAGATCCCTCGTGCAGATAAATTGGCTTTAATCCCACAACACAACAACTATCCCTTATACATAAGACAACCAATATACAACGTATCCAACAACCCTTAACCTTAAATGAGCATTCCCATTTACAGAAATGGTCGGAATTAGATACATAGTGAAGATATTAAAAGTTTGAAAACAAAAAATAATTTAGGGAAAAATACACAATCTAAATTTATATACAGCCTCTAGGCCCTTATATTTAAGGAAATCTTGCCCATACATAAACCCTGACAATAGTGACTTAAACCATTTTACACATGTGATTATTAATGCATTTTCAGAGGCCGTATACAAAAGGAATTTGAGAAGAAAGTAATTTTGTCTCGAAAATTATTCAGAAATTATGTCAGTGGACCGAGTAAATTTGCAGAATTGCATTTTACACGCGATCAGATGCATCATGCTTGTAAGTTCAAAAGAAATTTCAGTGATGATTCCGTCTATGTATTACAGTCTAAGGAAGACACATGAAGCACATGTGATCAGAAACTAAGAAACAGAATGTTTAAACTTTAAAATTTATTTTTTTCTATTGTGTTCTGCTTTTGTTTGAGTTTATCAGTGAAAAAGCACTACTTTCTATGTTGTCATTTAAAATTACTACTATGTTAAACATGTTATGATCATGTGTACTGCGTTTTAACGTATCATACAAAATATACATTTTTGTTCAATAGCAGTGATTATGCAAATATTGTTCTTATTTGGACTTCAACAACATTGTCACGATCGTACCTACTCTAAAAGTTCAATCTTCATCTGATAAGGTGACATGTTTCCATCTCCATTTGTGCACAGCCTCTACACTGTGTGTTAATTTTGAACGCAGATTTCTCCCCGAATATTGGTCGTACCACTATCGGACATTTTTCGTTTTCAGTGTTTTAGCATGGGCAGGATTTCCACAAACATGAGTGTAAGACCGCAAAAAAAAAAAAAAAAAAAAAAAACACTCCAGATACTGGTGTTAAAAAATAAAATATCAGTCGAAACCATGGTAGCTTGTTACACGTATCGTTTTATGTGTGGTTTTTACACAAAGTTTTTATTTATTTTATGAGTGTAAGGATTGGGGCTGTGAAAAATTTAATTTGTGTATTTTTTCATCTCGTTTTTCGCTTTTAAATCTTCTCTCTGCGTCCAATTTTGACCATTTTTATAACTGGAAGTATGGATCGAGGATTATGATCGTCATCTCTAAACGCAGGTATATGCATTTAAATAAACGCAAAGTGAATGCTTTTAAATGCTCGAAACTGTTCATGTATACTTTATGCATTGTTAAAAAGCTCAAGGAAGATAAAAATAATCAGAAAGGAAAAAAAAAAGTTATAGTTAATATATGTCACCTACGGTCGAAATGTTGTAGTTACCATTCATGTTTCTCACATAATCTGTGAACAAAAATCGAAAGTATCAATACTTTAAGCACAGTAGGTTTTAGCAAAGGGGGCATAAGTTTAGCAAAGGAGAAACATGTATTAAGACAGACTAAAATACAATCTGAACTAACAGACTAGCATACAATCCGAACCTATAAAAATATTCAAGTATACTGTAAAAGGCGCCCAGCAGTATCGCAGTAGGTTAAGTTCGGTTCCCATCAGAATATTGAGAGTGAAGTTGTACGGGACTGCCAGTGTGTGGGAAAGGAACACGTTTCTCGGGAGGGTGTGCTGTGGACAGTGTACTCTATAGGGAACTGGTGCATGTAAAATCGGTCGTGAGTCTAATGTTCTTCCTACATGTTCAAACGATACCTCTAGGGGTGACAATCCAGATGCTAGGTCATTTATCAAACAGCAAAATGTTATAAATCAGAACACAAAACAATAAAAACACCTTTATATTCTTTCTTTTATCTTTATATTCATAAAACAAGGAGCGTAGGCAGCAAAGATTGTTCATGGATAAACCATGAAGATAGAGTAACATAAAATATTCGTTATTCTTATATAAAACTATTTACTTTATTTAAATTTTAATTTGAAAAAATCATATTGGAAAAATTAGAAATTTTACTAATATTTTAATATTCTTCTGAAAAAAAAGAGGAATAATAATAAATATTTTCTTTAATCGTAGAGGCAAACATTAATTAGTATACGTTAAATATCATATAATATCAAATTTTAAACATCATTATCTAATATTTATTAGATAATGATGTTTAAAATTTGAAGTAAACATGCATTTTCGCAGAGATAATAAAAAAATGTAAATGTAATTATAATAAATTATTTTATAACAGTTTTATTTTCTTCCTCGAAGTTATAACAACTCTGTTTTATTAAAATGTAGTTAGAAAGAGCTTCAAAAAGATAGGAACGCACAGTGAAGATACCTTAAAAAGGTAGAGGTGTTCTTCTTCTACGCATTCAATAGTTGTAGGACTTCGATAAGAATGGATCCAAGTCTGTCAGAATATTTTGCAGAAACGGCTGCTTTTGCTAATGATATTCCTATCCATCTATCTCTACAAAATCTATCTATCTAACTGCATAACATTCCCAGGAAGATTTCATGGGAACACTGCCAAAGATGTAGTTTGATAAATGGAAAACATTACCGTACTGAATAGTTTGCGATTCGAAAAATAGAAGCCATAAAAACACAATAAAAAGAGAGCACTAGAAGAATGATATTAGAAGTTGAGGTAGAGGCCATAAAAAGTTCGCTGGATATAGTTAAAAATATTAGCATATATTTCAGGTCATATATTCTCGTAAGAATAAAAAGCCGACTATCTTAATTTTGCACACTTCGCACAGTGCAATTGATTCGGTTATGCATCACTAAATAATATAAATACTTCAAGGTTGTCTACATTTAATGTTAAATTTTACTTAGGAATTAATTTGAGATCTAAGTTCTCTATTTATCTTAAAAGTGTTTTCTTAAGGGGGCGGTGGACATTAAAGAATTGTTTTATTTAATAATATAGGATAATGAAATTTTGTATTTTAATATATTAAACTAAAAGCATTATAAATAACTGAAAAAAATTAAAATTATTTTAAAAATATTACTAATTAATTAAAAATTAATCAATTTTTTTATTTCGAAAAAATGCTCCATGCGTTCTAATTTTAACTTTTTTTTTACTAATTTTGTTTTCTAATAGCATAAAAATACATTTAAAAAACGTCTGTGTATTGGTTTTTATATCGACCGAGTAGTTAATTTTTTAGAAATATTTTCATGGATGTATACCAAATTTTCACGAAATTTTTCCGTTTTCGTAAATAAAAGTGAAATTTCATGATTTTAGAAATTTTGACCATATTTAAAAAAGATACACAGATATATTGTAATATATGAGAAGAATGTTTGTAGTAAATTTTGTACAATTCCGACCAAAATTAAGACGCATGGAGCATTTCGAAGGCAAGAAAATCACAAAAAACTTGATTTGGAGAAAATCCAATTTAAAGCGTGATTTTCCATTTACCTTTAATACCGTCTCATCTGAATAATTTTATTTATGATTTTACCTTAACAAAACATATTTTAAAAATAATTTCATTCAAATATTAGCTTATTTTGTAAAACGTTCAATAAAAATTTTCACGTGTTTATTTACTCATTTTATTTTTTATTTTTGTGGACATTTAACAGTCCCTTTAATTTTTTCAAACCCTAATATTTAAAAAAAAATTGTCGTAGACATACGCGGTTTTTTCCCCATGGTTCAGCTTTAACTGTAGAATATTAGTATGTAAAAAAGAAAAAACACTTTTTTGGGGCCAATTTTGATGATTTGGGTGTCCACAGTCTTAAGAAGAGAAAATTTCAATTTCAATTTCTTTTTGGGTGTATAAAAATAATACACATATTAAGAGTTTGAAATCAGTGACAGTTGACCTCAAATGAAAACATAAGTACTGTGACAAAAGGTGTAGAAGCTGCATTATTTTTATCCTTTGAATGCATGTACTGCTCAGTCGAAAACGCTGAATGGAATAGCCAATTTACCAATTATTCTAATGAGTGGGATATTCCATTATCCGAGATCACATTGACTAATTATTACGGCTTGGTACTTAATAAGCGGGATATTCCTTTAACCAATATTCCAATAGGCGGGTTCTACTATATTAGAAGATAATATAAAGCAAAATACCTTGTTCAACAGAATCAATATTCAGGCAAATTACACATAAGCTAATACTTTTATCTTGTTTCAATTTTTTCATAATACTATTTTGAAAAATTTGCAAACAGACTCAGAAATTTCATGAATTTTCGTCCATGAAGATAGCGCACGGTTTATCATAATATGCCCTAACAAATATCTATACCTCGGAAATCACATCGGTTAAGAGAACGTAAATGTATAGTAATAAATTCTCTCTAAGTTCGCTTAAAATTTCATGAATGTTGGAATTAAATCCATCGCAGAAGACTGTAACTTTAGAATGATTGTATCAGGAAATGGAGATGAATGTATGCAAGCTCCATTATAACTGCGCATTTGAATATTAACTCAGAACTGCAAATCCGTATCAGTAGATGGTAAGCATTATTCATTCACGCTTCTTTGCATACAACGATTTTCCTTATAATTGCTCATAGGGTTGTGTTGGTTAAAAAAAAAAAGACGAGAGAGAGACGATTATAAAAGGAGATACTTTTGTGGTTTTCAGTACCAAAAATAAGAGAAATTCAATTATTCTTGCTCAATATTACTAGCTAGCACACAGAAAAATGTTTTATTGATTTAAAAAAAAATGATTGGTTCTATTTCAAGAAATAATTTTGTTGAATCAAGAAAAAGTTTTTTTGTATTTAAAAAATATTTTGTTAATTTAACAAAATTAAAAAAAATTTCTGTTGAAATAGAACCAACTAAATTTTTGGAATCAACAAAATTTAGGGGATGTAGTTATAGAAGTTAACCCTTTATATGGCAACAACTGAAAAATTAAGATTTGTTTACTGTTATCATCAAAATAAGGTTATAAACATATTGAAACAATGCATTTTCCAGTTTTGTCCAGGTTTTCCAGACCAAAAAATGTGTGTGTATGTGTTGATCAAAATGCGTTTGTTATAGAATTCAATAAAACGATAACTTTTACATTACTTGAAAATATTACTGCAGTATACCAAAGTGTTACTGAATTGTCATTCACAAGAGTTAAAGTTTGTGAACAGTTTAAGCTGAGAACCCTTTAAATAACCATTAGAACTCTCCTAAAATTGGCTGTCCTAAGAAAAAACATTATAAGTGCTGCAATAACCAATAGTGCGGCTTCTGAAGGGCAAAATACAGTTTCGTGTTACAATATTACGTGTTTGTGATACTTAGTTAAGTATTACAAACTTTTCAGAATTTTCTTTAAAATTTTTTTTATGCTCAAGCTGTTCTAGAAAAAAAAGCAGTCATTCACATATTTTTAATAAAGTATGGTTAACTTATACAACTTTAATTGGTATGTCTCAGATCTGCGAAACGGTAACATAAAGGATTAATGAAAAACGTGTGCAGGATAATTTGGGTTGTATCATCGATAATATGTATGTATTAAAAATTTTAAAACTTAGGCGTTGAAGAATATAAATAATAAACATACACAATATAGGCAGCCAAAGGAAGTCAATATAAAAGCATCTTAGGAAAGCACTAAAGATTTTCAGATTATAATTACTGCCAATTTATTTTATTATTTATTAATTTATTTTTCTGTTGTAATATAAAGAACCAATGAAGAAATTGTTTTCGAAAAATAAGATGAATAAAAGCATAACTAACTGTCTTAGTTTGAAAGCTTAAAAAAGTGACTTCGGATTAATTCAGTTAGGATTATGAAAAATTATATAAAAAGATGGGAATTTTCAGAAAAAAATAATTCCCATAACTGTTTAAGAATATTACATGCACAGACAATGCTCAAACTGAGTGCTTTCAAAACAAACGTTAAAATAGAAACTATTTTAACTTTATTACAAACTAGCCGCCGACGGCGACCAGTTGGTTCGCCATCTTAATAAATCTTGTTCGGAGAGTATCCTGTTCCTCACCGGCATCCTTCGCACTGAAATCTCTCAGATTCTAAATGGAATTGAAAATTAAGATGGTTACAAACAGGAGCGGCCATGCGATAAGTGTCGCACCCTGCTAATATAAAAAAGACGCCCCCTTTTATGCTTTGCTTAGTTTTTGAGTTCGAAATGAAGCCCCTTCGAAGCCGGCGCTCAGATGCGATGCTTACTGTGCCGGGCCGTCCCTGGTTACAAAACTAAGATGGTGAAATGGTAAAAACCTACAAAAAAGAAAATTATTTTCATCCTATATTAATTCTGAAGAGCTTCTGGATATATTGGTCTTTATCAAAAGACGGAAAGGAAAAAAAAAGTAAGAAAATCTGAAACACTTTCAGATTTTAAATACGCTCTAAAGTGCTATATATTAAAAGCGTATTATAATCTATGGGTCTTCCCTATTTTCTTTCCTCATTCCATTAAGTTGGAAAGTATATCATTATTCATGAGTGTGTTTAACAAAATTAAAATTGATATTTCTAAGATTCTTTTTCTGGATGTAATACATTAGAAATAGATGGGAAAAAAATTAACAATTCCAACTGAATGAAAATTTCCAAAACTTATTCTCAGGTGTATTCATAACCCAAGTAGCAGACGATCATCTCAAAATCGCACATCAACCATTTTATTTTTCGCCAAATTAAAGGGTTGCACACTTGTTTCGTTTGAATCTCGCCCTGTCCTATTTTCCTTTTGAGTATAAAAGAATTCATTCCTGCTCTGATTTCACATGCACACGATATTTTAACAAAAAAAATAACCTTACAAATAATCTAAAAAAATCGTTATTCTTTTATTTTTACTTCAAGAGTCTGAATCATTTAATAAATGTGCCAAATATGGCAACATAGATATGCTTAAATTCTCCCTTTTTCCACTGCGGGGTTACAATTGCGAAATGGCGAAGCGAAAAAATGAGCCTTTTGCGATATGTTTTTTTATCGATATCTCCTAAATAATTCGAATTTCGAAAAAATCGCTTCGAGGTATGTCGGGACCCGTCCTGGAGAATTTCTATACAAAATTTGGTAGGTCCACGATCACCCGTTTCGGAGCTACGCTAGGTGCAGGCAAACAAACAAACTAACCAATTAACGGGCAGTTTACACTTTGCTTAATTTATATAGATAGGAATGGTTTGCGAGACGAGAGGTTTGCGAGACGAGAGGTTTAGTTTTCCTTAATCCATAGGGGGGGGGATTTTGACAGATTAAACACCCCTATTTCTTGTCCCGTAGCTTTCACTAATTACAAAGGCCCTTTTGGAAAGAAAAAATAGTTAGTTCTATGCTTGTCTCTTCTTTCCCTTGATTTAGTATTTTAGGCAATTTGTACTTTAACCTCTTCTGATTCAACATAAATCTCACATCTCAAGCAAAATCTCATAATTCTTTTTTTCAAAAACGTATTGCACTTAAAAAACACCACTAAAGCACGTATTTTCAAATAATTTTTCGAGTAAAATCCTAACTACTAATCTCTGTTTCACTAGCAAAGAATTGATACCACCACTGACGTAAATTATGACGAAACTTTAAAAATGAACGATATCCTACATATTCTTTTCAGCTACGAAAAGGTTTAAATAAATAACTAATCACACAGATTGGATATATGAAATATCACTAACATACAAGTATTTTTGTTGAGTAATGGAAAAAAAGTAAATAAATAAATAAGTAAAAAATCTGTCACTCAATAAAAACATTTGTGCAGTATTTTCACATTCACAAGAGTTAAAATTACTTTATTCTAAAATTTTAAGCATTTAAAGTATTTTATTCAAAATTAACTAACGGCTATACAACAATTTGTATTACATGTGATACACGCGGTTTAAGGAGGTTTAGGTACCCAACTAGGTACTGACGATCAAAAGAGGATATATATTCAATATAGTTTTAATTAAACTAATTTAAAGTACAATTTTATCATTACTTGAACTGTAAATGGTATGATTGCATTATAAAAACGGAAGTATATGTGACACGAAATGGAAATCTTAATCAGAGTAAAATTAGATATTACAGTTTCAGCATATGAACTCATGCATTTCTTTTATAAACTTTTCAAAAAGTATATTTCTTAATTCTTTGGATCTTTTTTCGCGTTTGGACTTATAAGTTCTTTACTACTATTGGGACACTGAAAATAGCAGTGAGAAAATTAGTTATTCATTTAATTGTAAATCACTACTGAATCAGTAGAATTCAGTTCTCGTTTATGTCTGATAATATATCTCTTTTTAAAAATATAATACTGTGAAATTATATATGAAATGAAATACGATTACGCTCACTGCACCAGGCGAAATATTCACACCGAATAACTAAGGGTTAAGGAAAAGGCAATTTATTCCGAACAATTTCCACATGAAATTAATGAAAGCCCTCCGACCGAAGGAGATCTCATTCACTTTATTTCATTATAGATTCAATAAAATGATAAAACGTGCTCGAGAATCAACCCCGAAGAGTTCTTACTGGCGATGTTCGAAAGTTTCGAATTCTTTATGTCACATGAATTTCGAATAAGCGCAAATGTTTGTTTAAGAACAAACACACAGGAAGTTAGCTGCTCGTACTGATTTCTACTTCTGTTAATTTAGAGGAAATACTTTTTTTTCAGTTTCGTGTGTAAAATAAAACTTTTTTTAACTTCCGTTCGTGGAACGGTACGAATTAAAATTCACAAATTAAACATTGTGATCTAGCCTTATAAAAATGAACGGAGTTTGTCAATAATTCATTGGGTGTTCGGAGGAAAGATTTTGCTTTTAAAGAAACACGGGAAACGAGGGATTAAAAATTTTGAGAGTATAAAATACTAATTAATATACATATAGTGTGCCAACTGAAGTCCCTTGCCGCCCTCTTAACTTCTGAACTGCTGCTACTATATCCATAAAACTCTTACCTAAATATAGTAAAGTAGCCATGAGCTACTGTATGAATATGCATACAGCGCCACCTGGTGTAAAACAGTGGAGTTAGCATTCCTATCTCGTAAACGTTGCGAGATACGGGAGAAAGAAATCCTTTACAAAGTTGTTCGGCATAACCAATTTATTAAGAAAGGTCATCTCTAAGTTAAAAATTGTAGGTTTAAAGTGCAAGCCATAAAGACGTATTACTGATGTCTGATTTGGCAGTGTGTCTCCAACCATATTGCGCAACTTCCAACGGGAATTACGTACCAGCAACGTTTACGTGTGTATTGCTGCTGACTGAAAATGTTTTTAAATAAAGGATAAATTAGCTTAATGCCACTTTTGAAAATTCGACCAAACAAATGTACGTTTTATGCCTTCCATCATTATCATTACTATGCGAATAAATGAGCGCAAATTAAGGTGCCTTTTCTTACTAATTGATGATGCTGAACAACTTAGTTTTTGACTGTTTTTCCGCATGTCGGATGGTTTTTGAGGTAAAAATACTTACTCCAAATTTAGCCTCCAGGTAGCGCTGTAAGCGGTTTCCTTGCGTATCACATGGCTACTTTAAGATATCTAGACACCACTTTTATGAATATTGCAGCAGCCTTTCTGAAGTTAAGAGGGTGGTTAAGGGACCTTAATAGATATACTGTACATAATTACAATAGCTTTAATACCATACAGAGGGATTTTTTTTCAATAAATCTGCATGCAGCGACACCGAAAATGAAAACTACTGATGTTCTTCATATATCTTACTTAGGCAGTAGCAATGTACAAATTCTCAAATCTTTCAAAATATTCTCGTTTATTTTTCTCGTTATTCTCGTTAATATTATAGTAAATTTAGATAATTGTGAAGTTGGTCTACGATTTGATAATTTATCAAACGAAACTATAAAAAATGAAAGCATTAAACATTTTATTTAATGATGCTCGCAAAATGAAATAGAAGATGTGAAAGGAATTTAATAGCTCTTAAATGTCATAATAAATATTTCTTATAAAAGAGCGGTAACTAACAATTTAAAAAGTTTTTAATAATTAGTTAAATGGGACTTTTTATGTATAAATATTTGTTTCTTGTGAATGTGATTTTTTAATTTTATGAATGTTTTAACTTTTACTGTTAGAATATCTTAATCAAATTAACTCAAATTTCACTTTTTTTTGGGTCTTCTTTTTAAGTGGTACTTAAAATCAAAAGCTACAATGTCTTGAGTATTTTATTAATACCTTAAAGAAATACATAAAAAATAAAATTGCAAGCTGATAAGTACTTTTATCTAAGTGCTCTGCGTATTCTTTTATATCATTTGTAAAAGTGTAAAGATTTTTGCTTCGATCATAAATGAATTTTAGATTGTAACATGACTATGATTATGGCTATTTTGATTTTTATACGATCGCTATTAAAAAAACTTGAATATAATTCTTTTTTCTTAAATGAAAGTAAAGGCCTTTACTAGTATTGCATTTGAATTATTAACATTCATTTCTCTTGCAGCAATTTAATTTTAGAACCGTAAAAAAAAAAACATATTTAAAAGCTTTATTATACAATCTAAAGGTAAAGGAAATTGTCCACGAATTCATTTTATCTTTACTTTAAAATGAAAATTTTCAGTAACAAAAGCCTACTGTGAGATATTGTTTAATGAGCAAATATTTGTAAAGCTCTCAAATTTGTTTTTCATTAAACTATGCTGGCTACACTTTTTCAGCAGTTTTAGTATGCTGAAATAATTAAATAGATGGTTAACTTTTTTCCTTATCGAAGAAGAGCGTATTTTATCTTTGACAAGGGTGCATTGCTTTTACAGAAAATTTCTAAAAAAGGATGAATCATTAAATTACAGTCGCAAGTAACATAGGGACGATGACTGATACCTGTGCAAAAAATGCAGGAAATGGGCGCGGGAATACTGCACCAAAGAATATGTTAAATTTTTTGTTTGCGTTCACTGTAATTAAAAAAAGGATGAGATTTAAAAAAAAATTCTTAAAATTGTTAAATGACAGATTTGGTAAAACCGTTTGGTGGCAGTTGTTTTCTATATCCATTTTATACTTTATTACTTTTTCTTTTTTCTATTGATATCTTGCTCCTATATATTTCCCCAGTAGCACAACTACTTCAAAAGACGTCTTTGAACGGCTTTTGAACTAGGTGTGCTATAGGGTTTTATCCGTCCTAAATAACACAGGTTTTTTGAAAGTCTATTAACGTTCAGAAAACAACGTCTAGTAATGTGTTTTCTGAACACCAACGAACGTTTAGAGAACGTTCAGCAATGTTTTCGGAACGCCTATTACCGTTCAGTGAACTTGTGTGGTTATATCTGGGATTATGGTTTTTTAGATTACGAAAAAAAAAAACATACATATTATATGAAAAGCAAGATTTATTAGCTGTGTTTTACCACTTAATTTTGCAAATTTTGCCCCTGTAAGTTTTTAGTAGAATTGAAAACTCGCCAAGCATACGTGTACACAGTTTCCAACTTAACATGATCAGATTTAGCCATTTGTTGTCAAAAAATATATTTCCATTTTTGGAAAAAGGAAATGTGTCAGTTTACAGATAAAGGTATAGAAATTACAATGATATCTTTTTCATCTCAAGATATGTAAAAAATACAAAGTACAAAAAATAAATAATAAAAATTTGGGAAATTTGCCCCACAATGACATAATTAGTAAAATAAAACTTCAATTAAAACATGTAATTTAATTAACAGAAATATTTCTACTTCATTTTACTTTAACATTTTTAAAAACGTGACTTTTACAATACATTTTTTTTCTCACGTGAAAATACAATAAGTAATTTATTACAAATTTTCGTAACAGCTACGATTTAAGTGCCCGATTGCTTTATTAGAATTTCCGAAAGCCATTTTTTGAAAATAAAAATGTTCTGTACTACTTCTCAAAGAGCAAATATTTGCAAACCTTTTACCAATTTTAGTAGCTCCGTGATAAGTACCATATTTGATTTTGACACTTTCTTCAGATTCCTGAAGCAAACATTGACGTTATTCCTTTATCACTCATAAATACAATCTCACAGCTGAGTAAAACTAAATTTCTGTGTTGCTGACGTGTAGGTAAGAATATAAATAAAGTAGGATTACGTATTGTTACGAATTTCTAGGTCTTTCTGTCCTTTAATGGTTAAATGTAGTTTAAAATTTGTATTCTACGAGTCAAATAATTGAAATTTTGCTTTTTGTTGCATCAAAATCGGTTAACTAGAACGCGAGATAGAAAGTTTTCCTATTGCTTAGCATAGGGTTTTCTCGAATTCTTGAGAAATACTGGCTCTAGAGCTTAGCGGACTTCACTTTTAGGAACTTATTTTTTGGTGCCAAGTTTGGCAATATTTCCTCAAAAAGTCCACAAGCTTGGCGACATCTCGGATATTTGGTACGATTTCACCAATGGGGCCTGTAATGTTTGTTTCCCTGAAGTATTATTACGCAGTAGCCTTGTATTACTCATTAACATTTCGATGACTCAATCAAAATTTGCGTTTGTTTGGGATCTTTCAAGAGGTAGAATTTTCTCGAATGTACGCGAGATGTCAACAAAAGGTATAAGTAGGACATAGAGCCTGGGAGAGCCAGTTTAGTTTGCTGTTGACTGTTGTGTTAAGCAGACGTCCGTTCTACTGTAAGCATAACACTCTCTACTGTCGCTTATCGAGGCCATAATTTGCTTGTTTTTAGAGGCTTGTTTTTGAATGCTGTTGGTGACTACTTTTTTGTGTTATACTGAGGAACAGATGTCAATTTTCCTCGAGTGCTTCCACAGAATTTTAGCCTGTGGAAGTGTTTTACTTTATGTGTGAAATACGGCATCTGAGAAAGCTTCTATAATAAGCTGACTGTTATCAGTCAAGTCACTAGCTGCTAAAGGCTGTGAATTTTGTACAGCAGATTGCGTGACTGAAGTTTTAAATGCAATGAAATTTAAGTTCCATCCTGACAAGTGGACCGTTTATTAGAACTTACTTAGTATGCGTAAGATCATTCATTTTGAAAGTCAAATAAAGCACAAACCTCAAATATAATGTAAAGATATTTAATAACGATAAATTAGTTATATTAGTGGGAAAAGAGCACACATGATTTTATATAAAGTTTAAAATTAAACTGCGACTGAAGTTTTAGAACTTTCACTTTAATTAAATTTAATTTTGCAGCTGTATAACTATTCACATATGTTTTCTATTCAGTATGATGCCTTTTAAAACATGCTTTATTCATATTAATGCTATGATATAACAGTTAAGAACACTAACTTTGAACGTTTATTCATGGTTGAAGTGGGAGTGTTCAAACTTCGTTAAAATATGATCATCTTAAAATACTATTAAGGGTAGTGACTCAGTATATGGCCAAACAGGTTTAACAAAATTTTCAAACTAATGCTATAGTGCAGAAAGTGAGTCGTTAATTATATAGGAGTAAAATACGGACTATGTTCTTAGCGCTGAATTTACTATAAAATTTTCTCATAATATTTGCACAGATTATAAATTTAAATGAAGCTCTGTTTTAAAGTAGCATTGCGATAAATTAGGATTTCAACAAATTTATCAATCACTTTAAATTTTCACGCTTCATAAATCTGCATGGGTAAATAACAAAAATTATGCTTTCTTCAGTACCTTTTGGTAGATTGATTCTTTAAAAAATCACATTTCTATTAAATGCTGAGATAAATTGCAGGGAAAATACCCTGGAGCTTTTGATTGTAAATTTACAGGGTTGTCCAAAAGAAAAGGAAAAATGTTTCAATAGTAATATTATAAATGTAGTTTCTGTTGAAGTGTATAAGTGTTCACCATTGACAATGATATACTAATCCCAGCATGAAGGATGGTAGTAGAGGCTGGTACTCCTAAATTACTGATGAATCCAGTTATATATAGTATCCTAGACTTCCTTGTCATAAGTAAACCTCTCATCTTTCAGATTTCTTTTTTTTAAAGCAATTTTACAATCGGTGATCCGACGATTCTGCAGTTAAGGCCCTTCTCGGACGAAATCATAACACCGCTGGTGAATACGTAAGCTAGCACAGGTCCCGACAAGTCCCTGATGTTTACGCGCCCCACCTAATATCATGGTTGGAATATGATACACAATGCGAGACACTGTTCTCTGTGCACCTCTGTGAAGATGAAATTTAGTTAGGGTATTTTATAATTATTAAACTGCGTTTTGACGGATGAATCCCGATTCAATACACTTAGTTGCAATATAAGAAGGGTGCTTACGGATTATCCTGGCGGTAATTTCCGCCGAACTATTTTTGCGTCAAATATTCTGGCAAACTGTTGCCAATCGTATTCTGAACCAGCAATAATTTCATGTGTCCCGGCATTTACATTGGCGTAAAATTGCTCGTCTTGAAAGACAGCCGGGATAATACGTAAGTATCATAAGAAGACATTAGAATGCTTAAAACTGTTTTATTTAAAAGAAACTGTTGAAGCATAAACTTATTATAACGCCTGGTGGTGGACTTGCGAAATTAAAATACGTCCTATAAGGTCAATGAATATTGACCTTATAGTACGTATTTTAATAATTAATGGGAACATTAATTATTGTTACTTATCGTGCCATCTTATAGGTATTTTTCGTTAAGCTCTTTTCGAATGTGACGATGATTATCCGATTGCTTTGTATCCGTGATGCAACGAACTACAGAAAAAACATTCCAGAAGTGAGATATTGTTACGAAGCCTGGTACTACGCACGTGCAAACTGCAGCCTACTACGGCATCTATATCAGCTAACCGAGATTTAAACTTTTGCAGGCCATTTTATCTTCCCAATTGGGACCATAAAATAAAGAATTTTTTGAAATATCAAATTTTTATCAATATTGACTCTAAAAAATTAGCAGATATAGTTAAAAGATGACTGTAGTTTTTTAAACAGAATTTGAATTTCTATCATTAGTAGAAAATTGGATAAAATCATAAAAATAGTCATTTTCATAAATTTTTATGAAGCTATCTTGATATCCCCCTTTCTCTTCAAACTTAATTCAAATCTTAACTTAAATTTAAAAATAAATCTTTCATTTATTCTTAATATTTCACTTATTATTTAAATTACCCATAAAAGTATAGTCATAGCCTCTAAAAGTATAGTCAGACCAATGATCCTATTAGAGAACACAGTGAAAATTGGAGGATACAATATTTTCTCCATTTAAATGACTAATATCCTTTAATTAAAGCATTAGAAGGCGCAATATGCAAAATTTCTAATTTAAAATACGCTTAGATCTGAATTCTGTCTGCAAAAGGTTAATAAAACGCCTGTAAGGCTATCATACTTCTTTCATTTGGTTACACCTTATGCTATCTAACTAAAACTAATACCCGGAAGGCAGAATTAAGCACATTAAAAAAGCTACGTTAGTCACATTTCTTACGTTATACCTTGTCCTGTTTTCAAGAGTAATTACAGTCCAATTTTCAAGTAAAAGTAACGCAGTTTTTCTCAGTGTATTAAAATATTATTTAAACCGTGTTGGCAGATAACTGCCGACAAACGGAGCCACCTGAAGAATAAGTTTAAATTGAATTTAAAACAGAAATGAGACATTATAAATAAGATGATTCGAATGTGTAGAAAATCAATTTATGGCACATACAAACATTTTTTTACACACGAGAATAATTTAGCATTCTGATTATTAATGTTTCAAATTAGCGCAACAAAATTTAATTAACTTTGTTTTGGAATGTAAAAAATAAAAATGTCGATGCAGTTTTTTTTTTTTTTTTTAAATCGGAGCGTATGAAACTTTCTCATTTGTCGAAAGCAACAGAAATATATATGCTTGATTATATTTCTAATCTTGAGACGTCAATTTTAATTTTATTTGCATGAATGAAATATAAAAACTGTTTTATGTTTGAGTCATTAAGGAATATTGTGTTAGTGTTGATGTGCGTTCAGTTAAAAATGCATAGGTGATGAATCTAGAAACATCAAGAACATTTTTCATTTATTAAATAAGGAAAGGTTGATTTAAAAAGAATATAATTAGCATTTTGAGAATGACTTGAAATTAAAAATAACAATTTACTGTTTTAATTAAAAGAAAATTAAAAGTTATCCAATGTATTTTAATTCATAAGGTAAAATATTTTAACAACATTTATTCTACATCCTTTTCAGATTTTGGAAAATGTACCTTATATTTAAGTTGAATTTTTAGAAAAAAATATTTATTAGATTTTAAGAACTCAAATTATAATTTGAAAGAATACTCACGAGTTTATGAAGTTATGGGTTTATAAAAACCCAAGGGTTATAAAATCTAAAGAATAAATATTACATTAAATAGGAAACATGAGGTAAAAGTATTGCGGCATGTTAAATAATATAACTATTTCATACTTGAAATCCTAAACTTAACAATATTAAGTGAATTTTTTAAAGCATCATTAAAAATATTTGATACAACTAAATATATTATTTTAGTTAATAATTTGTAGTTTTATTTTTAAAAAATAAGTTTTTGTATAATTATTGTTCTATTTCTTTAAGCAATGATATCATTTCTTCAATATGGAAGCCAGTTTTTCACAATTTTTCCAATAATTTACGCTAATATTTACTTTTACCGAAGAACAGATATCTTTACTTTTTACATACAAAAATTTTCAGCTCTTCTTAATTTTAATTGGAAGCTATATTTTGCAAAAGTGAGTGAAGGTATACATCTGAAGTTCCAAAAATGGGTATTTTGCTTTAAGATATGGAATTAAAAATTTGTATTCAATATGTACTACTTCAATATGTTACAGCTATCACGAGAAACATCAGCCAGAGGTTGTATAAAAGTCGAAAGTTCAGGGTAAACAAGCATGTTAATTATGATGACGAAATATTTACAAGTAAATTTAAACTTTACAATAAATGAAGCAGCTATTATAGCCTTTTATTAATGTAAATATTTAATAAACTCGCTTGAAAATTTCTATGTCAATGAGATGAAACATTGCAAACTGTGTGAATAGTTTTCAGTCTTCGAAAATATTTGTGCTTCATTTGCTAACTAATGCAAGGACTATTTTATATCTTCGTAATCAAACGAAAGTGCCTCGGAGGTAATACTGAAACTTTATGTACACAAACTTAATTAGGTAGCTAAAGTGTAATGAAAGAACGCCTGCATTTAATATTATTTGAAAAGGAGCAAGGAAGAGGAACAGCATATATCTTGGAGGAAAACAAGCGTATTAGATCTGTGCGTTTACACACGAATTGTAGATTATTTTGAAATTACCCAGTGCTTTAAGAATGTTAATTTTAATTTATGTGATGTGTACTATCAAAAATTTTATTTTACTACAGTTAAGTAGAATAAATTAATGTGAAATACTAAAATAAGTTTTAGAATAAACTTTTAATCATATGCAAATGAATTAAACTTGAATGAAAAAATTTGGATTATGTTTATATTAAACTACAGAAAGGGAAGTTTTTATGGTTTCCTAGAGTGATAATAAGAAAAATGTCTATATTAAATATTTTGGTATGCAATAATTTTCCTTACATTTGAACTATGTCAAACACAATAATTAATAAAAGTTAACTGTTTGAAATAAAATTTTACAGAAGTAAAAAATAAAGAAAAAGTGAACTAATTAAAAAAAGGATGCTCATAGACAATAGAATGTTCATTGGGAAGATGTATAACAATAAAAATTTCACTAGTTTGATGCAATGACTTTGTTTGTTTACTATGAGAGATTTTAAAATAATTAAAAACTTTGAGTAAAAGACACGCATAAAATATTACTTATAACAAGATACGACCGTTTCGACTGAAAATTTATTTAGTCTTCACAGTCGCGACGACTGATGAAGACTGAATAAATTTTTAGTCAAAACGATTGTATCTTTTCATAAGTATCATTTATGTGAGTTTTTTACACACAGTTGTTATTTATTTTATTTTTTAATACCAGCTTTTTGAGTGTTTTTTCTATGAGTTATTTTGCCCATATTGAATGTAGGTACAACACCAGAGTTACGAAACAAGCAAACAATCTCGGCAATCACTTTTGGATGATAGTTAAAATTACAATTCCCTTTTAGGTAGAGAGTATAAAATAATTGCATACAAACACGAGTAAAGAAGAAAAAAAAATGTTTAAACAAGTAAAAAAAAAATGATAAAAAAAGAAAAGTGGTATATTGGGACTCTAGAGAGAGTTCGGTAAAAACAAGGAAGACACTATAATTAATAAAAGAAGCATCTCAGAAAATAATCCTAAAAATGGTTAAAGCATTAAAAATGGTTAAATATAGTAAAAATATATACTGAGCCTAAAGTTGAAGTTTCAATGGTGTGAGGTGTAACACCATCCCTAGAACTGAAGTTTAATATTCTTTATTCTTGAAAAATTATTTTGAATGAATGAAACTAAACATTACTTGAAAATTAAAATTAATTAATTTTGATATAAAAAAACAGTCATTAGAGAAAATTAAATTTACTATTGAATAATATTTCCTAGCTTTATGTTTAAAAATAGTTTATGAGATGTGTGTTTGAGTAAAAAAAAAGTAGATGGGTTTGTAGTGAAAACTGGAGTTCAGTAAAACAAACATGTCTCGGTAGTTCTGAGAGTTAAATGTACGAGTAATATTTTCCTTTAGGAATAAAAAATATCCAATCCCATGACTTTAGTAAAGCTTTAAAAGTGTGAACACCATTAACCCTTGCGCTCCAAGTCAATTTATCTGTAAAGGATCTTTAATACCAGTTTATTAAATTCTGTTTAAAAAATTTTCTTCACCTTTTATAGTTATTTAAATACAGTTAGTGAAAATGAAGGCTAAAAATATCGAAGTGTGAAAATATCACAGCTTAGAATACCAGATAACAATTATGCACAGAGTTTAATAATACCAGGTAGAAAAATGTTATGTCTATGCAATAAAACCATGAACATACGCAAGTACGTCGATGATATTTATGTGCGACGCAGTGGCGTAGCCAAGGGGGAGGGGTTGGGGGTCATAACCCCCCCCATGAGAAATTTTTTGCCATACAAAATGTATATTCTTCACTTCATTATCACACACACGTATACATATATATGAGTTGTAGTAGTCGTAACCGCCCCAAGAGAAATTTCTGGCTACGCCCCTGGTGTGACGTTGTAAAAACGTTCTCACGTACATCCCTGGTGCGTAAAGTGTAAAGTTATCAAAGCATCCTACATATTTGTGCTACAACAACTACTAGAAAAAATTATACATGCAATCAAAAACGTCATTCAGTTTTAACCACAGATTACCACGAAGAATAACACTCGAAATTTTATACCCAAACATCCTGGTCAACATGGAAACTCTTCCTTTTACAGCAAACGGCATTAAACTACAGAGAAACGCAGCACATAATAATATATTTCGAAGGAAATGAGAGAACGCTACACAGAAACAAATATGATATTTTATAACTCCCAGCTAATGAAAATGCGCCGCCAAAAGTTAGTGCATTCTCATATCGGTTTAATACTCTGCAGTAAACTGCGGGCATAAAGAACCGTGTCTTTTAGAAGTTCAACAATTTCCAAGACAACCCTCTGAAACGCTGTATGCAGTGTATGAGGATACAGGCATATTTTTAAAAATGAGAAAAAGCAATTGTGTTTATCTCTCTGAATGTCGTGATAATGAAATTATTTTTGATGTTGCTGGCTAATCTAAACTATAATAGTCGTTTACGTTTTCAAGGCATTAAAGCAATAACTGTGAATTATGCTAGTTTTGCCTCTTTAAGATTAGCAATTATCACTAGTATTCTATACGGAATTTCACTAGGAAAAAGCAGTTGGGGGTAAAACTTAATTAACGTTGGGATGTATCAAGTACGAGAGGGGTTCAAAATGCAAGGTAATAATTTCTTTAATCAAAATTTAAATTCTCAAAACTTAAACGATGCACAGACATAACAAGGCTTCCGTACAAGCTATTTTTTAGCACAGTATCCATGGGCATCAAAGTATTTGTTCCAACTGTACACCGCAGTGTCGAAACCGGCATTGAAGAAATGAGGGCCCTAGTCGCTGAGACACTTAATGACGACACCTTGTATTGTGGGATCGGTTTGGAAATCCCCTCCTGCTATTTGGTCCTTCAAAGGTCCGATGAGATGGAAATCACTGGGTGCGAGATCCAAGCTATAGGGAGAACGTCTGTTCTTCCTTTTTGGCACTCATTCATCCAAACCATACCTGCTTTCTGGACATTACAGTTTGTACGCTTCCACTAGTTGAAGATGAATATCTGCTGATATACAGATATCGTTTTACACTTCGTGCTTCAATAGCTGACCACGCATCAGTCAGTCAACGGCTCCATCTTTTCTACCTAAAATTAAGAGATTTACGGCGCTACTACTTAGTCTAGTATCTTTTGATCGCTGTGATCGTCTGTTGTTCCTAGACATGGAATTTCATTCGCTGGAAGAATGTTTGCACCGATAGAAGCTCTTGTTACCTTAATTTTGGAACCATCAATGTCCTTAGGTTGAGTATATGAACAAATTCGGGATATAAAATGAGAGAGGTAATACAGGTTTGAAGAATTGATTGGAATAACATTTTAAAAGTTTGATTATACTTTTAAGAAATTCTAATGGGATAAGATTTTGTAAATCTTGTACATAATTTTAACTGCCTTTTATACTAAAGAAATATCCATACAAATTTTCAATAAATCAAAATTTTCCAGTTGTTTTCAGCAATGCTCGTATTGAAAGTGTTATATAGAGGAAAAGAGCGATATAATCATTTGTACTTTTACAAGTTTTTTTGTCTTTCAGAAAAATTGAAAGTACGTGATTTGAAAACTCGTATCATGAATTATGTTTACAACTTCTAAGGAAAAAGTTTTGAATATTTACAGGAACGGTTATTCCAGCATTGAACTTATAAAATACAGTATGGATTTCTGTTGGCTCCACTACTGCCGAGTGGATAATACACTGAACATAATAGATGACTGAAATGTGAAGGTCCAGGGTTCTGACCTACCGCACGGCTGTTAGTCTAAAAGTCTGAAATTTTGGTCCGTCTTTCTCCAGATGCAACATGAATGCGTGTTAGAACCTCTTAAATAGTCATCCGTCTATGGCACGCTACCTAGGCAGATAGTTCTTGTGCAGCTTTTTCTTAACACAACAGACAAATTTTAGACTTATGTAAATTTAACTACTCGTGTAAGTACTTAAAAAATAATTTTCTATTTTTAAAAAGATTTGTTACACTATTCCTAAGATCAAACATATCTTTACGTAATAAATGTCAATTTTTTTTATTGTAAAGTAGATAACGGAGCACATTTTTTTTGCAATTTAACTTAGTTTGAGTTATTTCATATGAAACTGATATGTTTAAAATTGGACATACTGATAATCTTTGTTAGAATAATATCGAATTTTTAGAAAACATACAACGTTTCAGACTTTGTAGTTTAAATTTTCAACTGTCGAATTTCTGGTAAAAAGTAGTACATGCTTACTGTATGATATTTTGACCGTTGAAGTATAGAGTGAGATATTTATTCAGTTTTATGTTTTTTTTTCTTCTAATTGCGTAAAGCAAGAAACTGCCAAATGGGAGCAAAAATAAAAATCCATATGCAGAATTACGCAGATTCTTAAAATATATTTATCACTTTTAGAAATTAAACGTTTGTATTATTTCATAAATAGTTGTAATTTATCTGTCCTTATATACACATATTTTTACGTATTTATCATAACCAATAAGTGACAATTAATACACCGTTAATAAAAGTAGTTCAGCGTTTCATTATACAATGGATCTAAATTAGCTGCATCCTTTCTATGGAGAAACGTTTCACCATGATTTGGATTCATTGATCATTTTAAGCACCATATCATGCTTCAAAACTTCTCCACAGATAGGATGCGGCTAATTCAGCACCATTTTATGGAGAAATGTTGACTACGTTTATTTACAGAGTAATGCTACGATAAATGAAATAAATATGAACATTATTTATAATCGATCGTATTTGAAGATCCCTCTACAGAAGTAGCTGAATCCACTGATGTTTTTTATTTTATATAAGAACCACTGGGGTCGTATTTTCTAGATAATATTCCACAGCTTTAGCCGCTGATTTTTTAAAGGCTATAAAAGGATCACAAGTAGTGGATTTTGGAGGGGATTCCCGCAGCGCTGCTCGGACCTCCTGATACTTTTAGTTTGTAAAAAGAAATGAATACAGGGCAATGGGCTTTTAAAATCTACTGCTGGTGATGCTATCAAGGTAATTTAATAAATATTTAACCATCCACACCACATATGGGCAACCGACGGCCCCCGGGCCAGATGTGGCCCGCCACGGTTTTTAATTCGGCCCGCGTAACATATCAAAAACGATGTATTAAACCCATATAAATCATTCAGAATACCATTTAAATTTCAATTATATGGCCCGCGACTTCGCTAATATCCTGAAGTTATGCCCGCGACTTCGCTAACATCCTAACATTCGGCCCGAAACTTTCCAAAGGTTGCCCATACCTCATCTACACAGTTAATAGAAGTACTTCAATGTTTTGCCATACAGTGGAGCTAAATTGGAAGCATCTTTTCTACGATGAAATGTTTCACCATGATTTGGTTCCATCAGCTCCAGTTTGGTTTAAGCTCCAAATCAGCGTTTCAGCGTTTCTCCATAGAAAGGTTGCGGGTAATTCAGCACCATTTCATGATGAAATGTTAACTACTTTTATTAACACTGTATCGCATTGACCAAATGATGCCGGTGATTTTGTTGATGCATTATTGGTAGGTTTATAACACTTAGAGTACGAGCATGTACTAATGAAACTGCTATACTATAAAACAAATCTCTATGTGTTATGAAAAATGCAAATTAAAAATTCCCGCGTATATCCTTACATAATGTCCATACATAATTTCTAATTTTAATTTTCAAGTTGGCCTCGCATTCTTCCGTCTCATTTCCTCGTCTAAAGTTAGATTTTGGTCCAAAGTGAATGACACAATTATACTTCGCGCAGGATTTTCGAGGACTAGATTCCGCGTCTTAAATTACTTCATGCACTAGATTAGTGCATAATATTTCTACATTATTCTCTAATTTGCGGTCCAGCGTATTTAATTATTCTAGTGCTAAAAGGGCACAGCGAGTGTCATTACACTACCTTTATGTGCATAGATAGACTTAATAAGTTTTAAAATTGTAATACTGGGCCCCGTAAATGAGACTCGCTGCAGTTTGTTAATATTATGTGATATGAGGAGGTTTATTTTTCGTGTAAAACTTTTGTGTGGTAAATTTTCGAGTGAACAAGGGGGAAAATGTTACTTACATATCAAAAGAGTAATTTTATGCAGTGTTTGGACTTGCTCTTGTATAAATATGAGATACCTTATTTCACTGTGTGCAGTGTATTGTTTGATGCACTGTATAGAAAAAACGTGTGACAACTTTAAAAAGAATTTTTAAATGAAACACATATTAGAAATTTCAGTACATCGAGGGGAAGAAATCTTGTACAAAATGTATGCAATAACTTCTCAGTTACTTTTACGAAAAGTTATAAAATAATGCGAAAATGCATAAAAACATAGTGGATTTTGATTTTAGTCCTATGGGGAAGCAGTATACTTTTTCTAGTTCCTACATATAGATATTTAATTATTTTCCAGTTACTTGGAGAATTGCAACAAAACGAGGAATAAATTAAGTAGAACACAATGCATCGACCTGAAATCACGAAGCTTTTACAGATAAAATTTTTTAATATTTTTACAGACAGATAATAATAATAATAATAATACAATGATATATTTTGCAGATATTTCTGCAAGTAAATTATGATATGCTTAAAAGAGAATCCTCTATATTGTGAAATTTAGGAAAATCTCTTTTCGAAAATATACTAATTTCATATTAAATTTTTAAAGGCCTTTTAAGAACAAATTTACTAACTGGATAAAATTACTGACAAAGCAGTGATGTGTTGCTCTATAAAGGGCAACATAGGTATCGATAACAGAGGGAATTTAGTACTACAGTTAATAAATCAAGCATCTATACAGTGATTGGTCCATAGCTCTATTTTGCCAAATAATGTGCCATGATTGGCTAGTTTGTATGTGTTGAATCAAGCTAGTTAAAAAAAAAAAACCTGTAAAAATCATAATTTATGAAAGCGAATCAAATGAAAACGCAGCACTGGTTATAATTTTGTGTATTTTAGGTGATTATGATAAAAACTGTTTAGTGGGGAAAATGAGAAAGTCAGTACTTGCTCTAGATAATCGTGTGACTTGCTTTGGGCGACGGCCAAAATATTGCTGAAGACTTCTTTCGATAAAAATGATTATTTTTCTATGATATCTTAGACCTCAACGCTGATTAGTACTCGCAGAATAAACAAGAAGACGAAGTTTCAATGAACAATGTTCAAATAGCGATTCATCCACTATACAACCCCGATCATTCTCTACGTGGCTTTTACACGTTTAGTTTGTTGAAAATGTCATTTAAAGTTTTTACTCGGCTAGCAAAATAACGAGTGCTGTTCAAAACTGGTTTCAGAATCATACAAATAACAATATGATCATCTTTGTCTGAAATAGGGCACCGATTAAATTTGGTTATAACGTTTAAAATGCATTTTATTCGACATTTCTTGATGCGTTTCTATTACTTCCACTCTTATAAATAAAGGTAAAATTTATTGCTATAGCAAAAGAAACGAAATTAGAGAACTACTCTTGATAGCACTTGCATTATTATTGTGAATGGATTCAAGTTTAACCCGGTAGCTCTTTTTGGTTAAATTACATAGCGTGACATGTTCGTATGTGTTAAATAAAATTACTCTGAAACTAAGACAATATATACAAAATTTATTTCTATTTTTTTGAAATGTCAAAATTTTGGGTAGCATTTTCAAAATGCATGTAAAAAAATATAAAGTGTGTCCCAAGAACATTGATCTAGGCTTTTATTCTTCAAATATTAACCAGACGTATATGCAATAAATCAAAAAGTTACATAAGAAAAGGGTAAAGAATTTTATGGTATCGATTAAATACTTCTACAGATGGAAACCAAATGAATCCAAAGATTATGTTTTTATATGGTCCCAGTAAAAAAGTGTGCACCATACATTTATTAATCATCATTTAATGAATTAATAAAATGTACTATTCCTTAAAATTCTGCAAATAAAACAAATAATATAGAACATTTTAAATAATTTTTAATTAATGATTTAAAAATTTTTTACTTTATTGCTTTCTTACAATTTTTTTTTTACATTACTAATTAATTCTTTAAGCTTTATATTTGCATAAACTGCTAAATTTCAACTTTTATAAAATGAACAAATACAGAGAGATAGAAAGATGTACAGAAAGTCAAATCAACGGTGCTAACTCCTTTTTAAAGAAAAATCTTGTTGGAATTTCTTAAAATTCTTAAGAGAAGAAAAATCTTTATCGTATTTTGATCTGTAGTGAACGTAGATATCTGAAATCTCACGAGAGAAGAGAAAATCGAGATAGTGATTCCAAGATTAAATGTTTTTAAGAAGAAATATCTCTATAATTCGAAAAATCCTGTTATTTTAGGAAGAATACTGGCAAGCATTAAGTTGAAAAGACTGTAAACGCTGACAGACCTGAAGCTTTTAACAAGAAAAAAAAAAGGAAAGAAAGAAAAGAATAGACAGGATGAAGGAAAGAAACTAATCGTTTGATTGGATACGTCTTAGAGCTCGTGTAGAATGTTGTATAGTGATCAACAAGGAAAATATATTTTACGGTGACTTTATGAAAATGTGCGTAATTTCCGAAACGCTAGTTTGAATTTTAAAAAGATTTGAGTGGATAATTACCTACCTCTAGATACACCTAAGATATCACTTCACCGTAATTTATATCAAGATATATATGATATCAAATTATTGAGATTGTATTTTTTTATTATTTGGGACATTAAATGATTGCATCAGTAATTTAGGTAAAATAATCCTTTAAATGGAATTATTTTCCATCTGAAGAAATTATTTTTGAGGGCACAATATTAAAAAAGAATTATGTACACACCACACGGCTTTCTTGTACTTCTATTAAATTATACATTCTACTAAAGTATTTAATTTGAACCTAAGAGAGTTGTTTCTGCAAAAGAATTATCAATGTTATACGACTTTCGACGATATGTATTATTTTATAAACTTAACAAAATTGTGATAATTTTTCTTTCTTTGAAATACTATGAACCAATCCGAAATGAAGTTTAAACAGTTCGCATTCATTGACTTCAATGCGTTAAAACAATTTCGGAACTATGTAAAAAAACTACGAAGTTGATCGCAATAAAAAACGATGAGCATAACTAGTTTTTTTAACAACCCTGTATACAAGATATGAACATTCTACAGCTAATCATGTATAGTCAGTAAAACCCACTTAATGGAACATCGGTTAAAAGAATACCCCGCTTAATGTAATGACTTTCGAGCTCACAAAATAATAGTAATTTATCAATGTGATGCAAGATGCATCACAGTAGAGCGTTGACAATCCGGATTAATTGTGACCGGACCCTGTCCGGATTATCAAAACGTCCAGATTTTGAAAAAGAAGCAAAAAGATCGTTTGGTTACATAACAAAAAGAAAACTTGCTAAAACGATTAATAAATCACTTTAGTAGTTAAAAAATTGGAGCAGATAAATAAAACCGTTAATTAATATGAACTAATAAGAACTTTGATAAAAGAATATACATATAAGGGTCATTTTCAAAGTTGGGTGCCATTTGGAAATTTAAGATGGAAAATAATAAAATTTCAAGTAGTTTTTTTCTATATCAAAAAGTAGTTTTTTTCTATACCACGTGAGTTTTACATTATTTTTATTATTATCCATGATTTCGTTTTAATTTTAATTGATTTTTATTATCAGACTTATTGAAAATTTTCATGTCTGTTACCGGATATTTTATATCCAATTTGCGAACCAATGTTCAGCAAAAAATAATGTAAAGTGATATATTATATAGGTATAGTGTCCTTTTGTACAGCTGCGGAAAAAAAAGTCCCTCTTGCTCTTTATTTCGCCGTCGTTCGTCGTATAGTAAAGTTATATATACCATTCGTTTGCAAATAACGCGTACTTTAATTTACTATTAATTTAATTTGCATAAGGGGCCGTCTTCATATTTAATTCTGCATCGACTTTGTTTTTCTCAATGGCAACCCAATTTTTTGACTTTATTAAACGAAAGAAAACCTTCAAATTACCCTAAATATAAATTTTCATCAATTTTCTACGATAATTTCCGGAGATATTGCGAATTCATTTTTGCGAGCTTTTAAGGGACTTTCTGCAAATCGAAAAACGATATTTGTAGGTTCCGAACTTTTCGCCTTTCATTAATTTCGCTCGCGAGAATTAAAAGAAATTAATATTATTTTCAACGAAAATATTGTTCCCATCTCTCTTAAAGTTTTTTGTACTGAGAATATCAAGGGTAGAATAGAATATTTGGTCTGTGGTCCAAATGACCCGTGAGTTCATAACATCCTTGCTTCGTACACATGATTGAAGGGGAAAATGCAAAATGACTGCTCACGATTTTGAAAATCTTTGTAATTTTGAAATTGTTATTGAGTATTTCCGTTGATGGTTCTTTTAGACAGGTGAAATGTTGGCAGGATTTAAAGGCTGCTCTCAGCTTTTCTAACTACAAGCTTGAATATTACTCAGCTGTGATCGAACTTGAAGAATGATATCCTGATAGAAAATTTATTCGTTTGAATTTCATTTGAAAAACGCAATTACTTTCTTGCCGACCCAATATTATCACTGTGTTTGTTATTTCACTTTCTTCATTTAATACTATCGTCTGCAATGTGCAATATTCTTAAGACTTTGGGCGGTATTTTAATTTATAGTTAGATGAAAATTTTTTACAGAAAAACGTGGTTTTGAATCTTTTGATAAAGTATGGGGAACTCCAACTAATGTTTCCGATATTAAAAAAATGTCACATTCATGCCTGGAAAGTTGAGGATGTTAGTTTTTCAGAAATAGGACGTTGTATTAGAAGACATACATCTACTGCATCTAATTCTATAGCTCTGGAAAATATTTATTTTATTTGGGGGAATATGGTAGCGGACGCAACAATACAGGCTTTATAGAATCCCTATCAAACTGTGAAAACCTCTAATTTATTTGCTTCAAAATTTGATAATTTTAATGCTGGTATCTTTTACTGTGTTTTTGCACAAAATAAATCTAATTTACATTTATTTTATGCAATTTTCAAAAACTTTCACTTAATAAATTTATATATGGTCTCTTAACTCATGAAAATAACACATTTTATTTAATATAAATTAAACTACTGAACGTAAAAATTTGAAATTTTGCACAGCCATGTAATATTAATTTCTGCATCTATTTCCATCGAAATTTGACTAGGTCGCTATTCATAATTTTTTTGAATATTAATTTAATAATTCATAATTCATATTAATAATTTATTAAAAATCATAATAACATTAAATTATGTTTGGGTCGTTTAGTTCTAATAGTACGAATAAAAATCAGCTTCTTACTACCAATATTATATGAGATATGAATTGAAGTATGAAAAAATATTTTAACATAGGGGGAGGAGGATTTTGGGTGCTCATAACTCACTCATTTTCTGTCCAAATTTATTGAAAATTGGTGTCTGGGGTTAAAATGAGCTAAATGTTTGAAATATGAAGTGAAATCTAGGGGTGCTATTGAGAAAAAAAAAGTTGGTGCGAATTTTAATATGTAGATGGCCCCTTATGCAATTTTTATGCATAGCAAATTAAAGTGTGCGTCAATCGTAAACGGTTGGTATCTGTAACTTTGCTGTGCGACGAGCGACGGCCGAAATATGTACAAGTGGAACTTTTTTTTTTTCTGCAGCTGTACATATAATGTTATCTTTTCAATTAAAAATATCATTTTATATTTTTGTCAATTTTTGTTTGTCATACATGTTATTAAGTTTGTCATATCTGTTACTTTTATAGTAAGAGACATGACCGGTAACAGACATGACATTTCAAAGAAAAAACAATCAAGAGTCTAATTAATTCCACAAGAACATGAGAATAGACATTAATTTAGACTAAATATCTAATTATCTAAACTAATCAATTGAATTAACAGATAAATAAACACATTTTGTACAACAAATTAAGGTAACAGACATGACATGCAACAAAAGTACATATCGCAAATAGACTTTAGTCTTTTCAGTAAAATGCCAGAAACGCTAGATGCTTGCTTATATTTCTTTTTTGACCACACTCTAATGGTAATAGGTGTTGCTATTCTCAAATTTCAATTTCCTTCTTTAAAAATTTGAAAATAATATATGGCAACAGACCTGACATCAATGTATGTGTGATGTAGATCACACATCTACTTTTAATTATCATTTACTTTGTGTTTCTTAAATTTACTATATTCATGATCGTGTATTCAAAACTATTTTTCTGTCCTCATTTTTCTATCACTTCGGATTTTTATATCTGTATATTCACATTTTTTCCTGTATGCATTATTCTTAATTAATTATTTCTTCTCAAGAGAATCACGTCGCCATCTGGGCTAAAAATTTATTACATTACGTCCGTTTGCAATAGCAACAACTTTTGCATCCTGCTCGCTTAAGTTATTTTTTGTTGTTCTGCGACATCTTTAAAATTATTCCTTCGAGATCCCGTTATTTTAATTTTATTGGATTACTAGCTGCGTGCCCGTTCTTCGCACGGTAGGAAACGAAAATGTTCCTTACATGTGTAATTCCACTTAATTCCAGTGATGTGAAATCTAAAATAAAAGCGAAATTATTTGACTTATAATTAAAGTTTGCGTCATGAGTACTAACTTGGCATCATTGCAATATCATGACTCAAAAAACTACATCAGTGTCATTCGCGATCAGAAAAGTGAAAAGCTTAGCGGTTTGCAGAGAACTCCTGACTTTCAAAATGTGTTATTTCTATATCATACTGTTTTGAGGTTCAAGTTGTAGCATTAAATACCTCAGACACTACATGAAATGGACAACTATATTTATTTTAAAATAGCTGCGAATTTCATTTTTAAAAAGTTCAAGTAATCTCCTCTGTTGAAATTACTGCGGGATATATCAACGCAAATTAGAATTACTTATCGTTCAGTTGTTTGTGAAACAACCCTTAAAAAAGGATAAACAGAACACTTTTAATTTCATGAAATATTTATTAACGTTGTATATTGGGATTTATTCATATCATCCTTACAAATCTACCAATACTACCTATTACGCATATTAATACTATCTATCTTCGCTTCTCCCTCTTTAATGCTCAATTTAACGAAACAGCTTATATTATTTGGCACAAATGGGACCTTTATATTCTATGGCGATTCTTTAGCAATTTACGCATTACCATAAACATTATTCATTTCCCATAATAGTTGCTATTAAGGAAGCTCTCCATACAAATTTAATTTATGCATAGTTTTGTAAGATTGGCGTATTTAGCACCGCAAAACATTTTATCTCACCGTGGTGAAAAATACTCAAGCGGTGCCAACTTAAATATCCATGTATCCAATATAAAGATATCTTATAAATCCTCTATAGTTCTGTCTACTGAAAACATCAAGCTGTGTCATCTCGAGGAGCTATTTAGAATCGCTATAACTGTGACAGGACGTTAGAGTTGCAGAGTTTACAAATTTCACGCCTTTTTAAAAATTTATGACGTCACTGTTTAACTACCGTAAAAGATACCCCGGTTGGCATCATGAATTTCTCAGTTTATTTCTAAAGTAAGTTTTAATCAAAATATCGCCTCCTTGTGTTAAAAAAGAGCAGGGATAAATGAGTTAAATTTGTGGCGTAATTTTTACGTATTTTAAAGCATTTGACGTCATAGATCCTCACTTGCGCATTGAAATTCCGATGTCCCATTTAAAAAATCGATTGGTTGAAAAAAGAACATTTTTTTCTAATCCTTTTTCTGGCAACGCAATTAATTTATCACGTGATCAATTAATGTAATCCCGTAAGCTCTCCTTTATGGACGAACGTAATTCAACGTTAAAATAAAACTATACTCGCAACCTGCATGCATACGTTAGGCAACGCCTGCGCCATAATTAAATGCCAAAAATAAAAATAGTAAATAGAAAAATTTTAATATATCGCGCTTTGAAACGAACTTTGTAACTTTTAAAATGAACATTTTCAGCACCGTGAAGACATTTCAATTTTTAAATAAGCACCGGATTAAAATACCACTTCTAATAATAATAATCGTGAATTTCTTAGTTTATTTCTACAGTAAATTTTAATCAAAATATCGTCTCCCTGTGTTGAAAATAGAGCTGGAATAAATGAGTTAAAATTATGGCGTAATTTTTACGTATCTTAACGCATTTGACGTCATAGATCCTCACTTGCGAATTGAAATTCCGATATCCCATTTCAAAGCTCGATTGGTTGAAAAAACCCTTTTTTGTAATCCTTTCTGTGGCAACAACCGAACATAAATTCTCGTGCCGTGATCGCAATGCAATGAATGGCGTAATATCGTGTTGATGCTATTAAATTGTAAACATTAGGCTGCATTAAAATTCGTAAAAAATCATCTAATTTACATAATTTTTTCGTTTTTATTTTCAAAGAGGGAGAAAAGAATGTTTCACGATTTGTCAAAATATCAAAAAGTTATGACGGATAGAATTCAAGATGGCGACAATTTTAAAATTATTTTACGAAAAATTCGCCGAAGTCGATGCTTAGTAAAAAAATTCCTAAAAATCGGTAAATTATGTTGCGTATTCAGAACAAACTGTTTTTAAAAGAAAAATTTCTCCTCTATCCGATGATATAAATGACGTTTTGCTGCGAGCGTAATTTCCGCCGTTATTACGAATTAGGTGAGAAAAAATGCCAAAAATCGCATAAAACATAAAATAAAAAAAATTCTAGGTCGAATTTTGAAAAAATCGCTTCGAGGTGCACAACTTCATGTTTAGATCTTCCCGAGTGCCAAATTTGGTGTTTCTAGGTGTAGCCGTTTGTCCGTAACGCCGCCGACACACAGACCCACACACAGACCCACACACAGACATCTTCTTTTATAATAAGTAGAGAAGAGAAGTTTTAGGGTTGCTCTGGGATTGGCGTTATTTATCTCAGCCAAGTGTTTGTTCTCGCCAATCTGTAAGTATGTGTTGGAGTAATTTTTAAAACAATCCCTCATTTTCAATGTCTTTATAGGACGTATTTTAATTTTGCTGATTGAACACCAGCCGTTGTAATAAGTTTATGCTTCAATAGTTTCTTTTAAATAAAACAGTTTTAAGCATTCTAATGTATTTTTCTTATATTGCAATCAAGTTTATCAAACCTGGATTCATCCTTCACAGCGCAGTTTAATAATTATGAAATAACCCAACCGAGCATCATCTTCACAATATGGACAACTATATTTAATTATCAAAAATCTTGTTTTCTTTATCTAATATATAAAATTCTCTTGTCACAGTGTTAGTCACCTAACTCCTCCGAAACCACTCGACCAATTTTAATGAAATTTTCTATGTATATTCGTTAGGTCATAGAATAGGTTTTTAACTATGTCTCATACCCCTAAGTCATAAGGGCGGTCCACCCCAAAATGTTTAGCCCCCGAGTGCTATTAATTTCAATCAGGATTTCTGTGTAGACATTAGCGTTTCGAATCACTTTTCAAATGTGTTTGCCAGATAATGTGGAGAGGGGGGGGGAAGTTAATAAAATGTTGGAAGTCGCACAAGGGTTTGCAATTTTTGATAATGGATCGCTAAATGTGGTGCCAAAAA
>JAWZYV010000629.1:0-19840 GCA_038373885.1 Cheiracanthium punctorium | reverse complement strand
GCACCACCAGCTTCAGAAATAATGATTTTTTTTTGGGGGGTGGTGGTGGTTGTTTGGTGATAAAACACCAGAGTTGTTTTAAAAAAGTGTATATACATGTACATGTAATGTTATAAACAGTGCACAGATAAAAATATGTTTGAATGATTCATTTTCTTCAATTTTCAATATCAGAGCTGTAATCTATGGTTATTAGCCCTAGAAAATTATGTTTAAATCAAGGCAAATACATTGGCACCAAATGTAACTTAAAATTACCTACTAAAATTATTTTAAAATCTTCGCTAAGTATATTCCAACTGTACTTTACCATTTTAAATACCGTTTAAATGGGCATCCTTATCTATGAGTGTACCGTATTAGTCTTCTCTGTTCCATATAACACTTCTTCGGACTTAAAATCTATATTAAAATATCCTACTAAAACTGTTTTACAATATACGCCAGGCTTTTTCTAACTATACTCGAAATATATTTATAATAAATTGTCACGTTTTGGCACCACATTTAGCGATCCATTATCAAAAATCTGGAGTGACTCCACTCGACTTTCCGAACACTTACGATTAAGATCATGACCAAGAACTTAAATAAATTTCAATCGATGAATCATTCAAACATATATACCCAATTGAAACTCCATCGAATGCACCGTTTAAACGCTAGCGCACTTTCAAGAATGTCTCCCCATATGCCATTATGGCATAACATAAAAGAAAGTTTTGTCGTAGCCCTTTAGGAGAACTATAAGTCCTATACACACCCAAATCAATACCGGTCTTAGGATGGTGGTTTATAACATGTATACCTAATTGGAGCTCCATCGAATGTATCGTTTAAACGCTAGCGCACTTTCCAGAAATTCCCCCCATAGGCCATAATGTAAAAGAAATCTTTGTCGTAGCCCTGTAGAAAAACCATAAGTCCTATACACACCCTAATCAATACCGGTCTTGCGACGGTGGTTTATGACCTATATATCCAATTGAAGCTCCATCGAATGCTCCGTTCAGGAGCTATCGTGTTCACTCACATACACACAAACACACATACACACACACACACACACATACACACATACATACATACATCTCGTAAAAATAGCCTCAATGGATTCAGAAGCCCTCAAAACGTGTCAAAACACCCAAATCTCGAATTCGAATTTTTTCATGATTACAATACTTTCCTTACAGGGTACATGTTCGGAAAGTAAAAATGCGTAGACAGAATTCTGGTATTAAGCGAAATAAATACCACTCTAGTGCTAATAAGTTTCACGCCCTGTTAAGCGTTTTGTGTGCGATTATAAATCATAAAGTGTTTGTCTGAACTCTAGGTAGTTATCAACTGTGAGAAGGCCTTAGAGTTACAATATGAAAATTGATTAAAACAATAATAATTTAAGAAAACTGTTTTTACTTTCCGAGCATGTACCCTGTAAGGAAAGTATTGTCATCCTGAAAAAATTCGACTTCGAGATTAGAGTGTATGGACACGTTTGGAGGTCTTCCGAATTCATGGATGCTATTTTTACGAGATGTATGTATGTATGTATGTAATGCATAAAAAGGTAATTTGGGTTTTACTAGTTTGGGTAGTGTTCAAGCGGGTACTTTCACTGTAAGTTTTGCTTTCCTGTCAAACTTGCCACGCGCGCTCTGGAGCTATGTTTTCTTTCTTTAGTTAGTTGCCAGATACAAGATCCTTGAATCTGTGTTCTTTTTAGTGTACACGTGTCCCCACGCCTTTGTAGCCCCGGATGCGGGTCATGTTGGTAAATGTGTGTGGTTCGATAAGAGATAAGAGAGAGGGGGAGTTATGTCTTCGCAAACCACGTGGTGTGGTAAGCGTAAATACTCCCCCCATCAAAAATCGAGAGACTTCTGCCACTGGAACTGCTTAATGAGTCCACGCTGATTTTTGTACCCGTCTCCCCTCTCCTCTTCTCAATCTATACTGTAACTTAAAGATAATGTTTAATAAACCGTTTTACCTGCCTTAACCCTGGAACTTTACTGAAAAATCTGACGTCACATGTATGTGTGTGTGTGTGTGTGTGTGTGTGTGTGCGTGTGTGTGTGTGTGTGTGTGTGTGTGTGTGTATGTATGTGAGTGGACACGATAGATCCAAAACGGAGCATTCGATTGAGCTCAAACTGGGCATATAGGTTATAAACCACCGTCGCGAGAGCGGCATTGATTTGGGTATGCATAGGACTTATAGTTTTTTATAGGGCTACGACCAAGATTTCTCTTACACTATGGCCTATGGGAGGAAATTCGTGAAAGTGCGCTCGCGTTTAAACGGTCCATTCGATGGAGCTCCAATTGGGCATATACGTTATAAACCACCGTCGGAAGACAGGTATTGATTCGGGTGTGTATAGGACTTATAGTTTTTCTACAGGGCTACGACCCAGATTTCTTTTACAGGATGGCCTATGGGGGGTGGGGATTCTTGAAAGTGCGCCAGCGTTGAAACGGCGCATTCGATGGAGCTTCCATTGGGTATATAGGTTTTAATGATTCATCGATTCAAATGGATTGAAATGCTGGGTCATGATCTTAATCGAAAGTGTTCGGAAAGTTGAGTGGAGTCACTCCAGATTTTTAAAAAAAATCTATCTTCACTTCACTCATCTTGCTTCTACGTATAACAGTTTTGAGCGGGGAAACTTTGGAAGAAAAAACGCGCGTTTGCTTTTCAGCTGATTAGGCTTAAGGAACACTGGCAAATATTTGCATTATAATTAGCTTTACGAGTTGAACAAAGCGTAAGTAAGTAGCAACTGTTTTCGCAGGAAGGGAAATAAAAATAATAATAGCGAGAGATAATTGCGAAAAAGGGAAGTACGGTTTCATTTAATATGCTCGAGTTTATTCTAATTTAGAATTGTGAAACATCGCGTAATATTGGATCCGTTATTCGGGAGCTATGCAACGAAAGGGGACATATTCTTACTTAAAATGAAATATAAAACTTATCTATAGAGAAAATAGTTCTTTATTGAATACCTTCTTACATTTTTTTTTGAAAAAAGGATACAATTTGTGTCTGTTAAGTTTTTACTTTTCTTTGAAACAATCATTTTTTCGAGTTTGTTTTTTACTTTCAAAAGCAGGGGCTCTATTCTCATAGCTGCCGATTTCGCCGGAGTTTCTCCGATATTTTTAATTTGCTCCGGAAATCCGATAATAAACGAAAAACGTGTGTTCTTTTTTGCTTTGTATTATTATTTATTTATGTATTTTTTTTTGTTTGTGCGTTACTTAGAAATGATTTTTTTTTTAAATTTGCAAAACAGAAGAACTCACATCAGCAATCTACAGGGTGCCTCTTAATTCATCAGCAATATTTATTAAGGAGGTAGGGAACAGGAAAAGAAGACAACACAATGTCCAGAAGTAACTCGAAGTTGGATGTCGAACATTTATGGCAACCTCGGGAACAAATTACCAACTCTACACACACCAAAGTCTATGAAGGTCATGTGGCCATGGCCTATAAAACCACATATCCGATTTCAGCTCAATCGAATGGACCATTTAGACGACAACGCACTTTGAGGACTTTCTATCCATAGGCCATAATATGAAAGAAATCTTTTTTCGTAGCCCTGTAAAAAATCCATTAGTCCTATACACACCCAAATCAATACCACTCGTGCGGGGGTTGTCTATAAAATATATACTAAATTCGAGCTCAATTGTATCAAGACACTAGCGGTCTTTCAAGAATTTCTCTCCATAGGCCATAATGTGAAACAATTCTTTTATGGTGCCCTATAAAGAGACTGTAAGTCCTATACACACCCAAATGAATTCCAGTCGTGCGATGGATGTCTATAATATATGTACCCAATTGGAGCTCCATCGAATGCACCGTTTAGGAGCGATCGTATTCACACGCACGCGCAGAAATACACACATACATCTCGTAAAAATAGCATCCATGAATTCAGGAGACCTCCAAAAGTGTCAATATACCAAAATCTCCAAGTCGAATTTTTGCATAATGACAAAACTTTCCTTATATGAAAGTAAAAATGAGAGTGTAACACATTTTCTATAGTATGCACTGTAGGGTTAAGTCAAAGGCTTTTGGGGAATAGTTAAGAGCGACACCTTTGCTTATAACAGAAGTAACTCTAACGGCCGTCTTCACCAAACACTTGACACGCGGATTAAAACCAAACTCGCGTGTTAAAGTCATCCGTAAGATATCCTACCGATGACTATAACACGCGTTTCAGGATTAATCCGCGTGTCAAATGTTTGGTGAATAAGGCTAATAATGGACATTTTGCACGTGACGTCACTTGGCGGTATTGGATACTCCACGTGCACGATCTTATGGTGATGATTCGTTTCGGTTTCAGCTCGTTTGGACCTAAGGGATTATTTGACACTTTCTAGTAGAAATATAGCTGTTGCAAAAGAAGCTAGAATATGAGTCATTAACAAATAATAGCTTTTTATAAATGAATTTTATCTTCATTGTGAGATTTTACTTAAAATGTTAATAATAATTAAATACTAAAAATAATTTAAAAGATCGTTATATTTAACGATAGATTTTTAGTTTTAAAAAGTGTGGGAGGTTTTTAATGAATATTTGTACTATTTTAAACTCAGAAAACTCAAAATCAACTCAATGATGTATTATTGATACGTGTTTGCAATAACGTAATCATTTTAGAACACTAATATTCTTTTTATTAACAAAGTTTTGAAGCGAAATGCGATATCATCGTCTTCTAAACCATCTATTTAAGTATTAAAAAGACAGTAACTCATTCCGAGCGGCTCTAATAATGAGAAACAGTCATTATAAAATGGATGCCGAATGCATTTCAATAGGAGCTGGCGGATGTAAATACCGCCAGCAGACGAATTTTAGCCTCGAACTCAGACACCATGCAAAATGTCCATTGGATGTCTAACGAACCGGGAGCGAGATTAGATCGTGGGAATCCAATTCAGGAGCTGCGTTTGCAAACAGGGAGCGCATTCGCTGAATACCCTAGAGAAATTAACGAGGAGATTAAGGAGATTGACCAGACTCGCCGAGTGTAATTGTTTGATATGAGAACACACTGCAAACATGAGAGTGTGTACTTTGGGGCACGCAGTTTTTATGAGCTACGCAATAATCTCGAATGTGGAAAACGTTGATAACCATTGTTTAGTGAGTCCACTAAACGTTATTATAGGGGTTACTAGGGAAGCAAGTAAACACAGGAAGGAAGATAACTGGTTTTTACTTTCCGAGCATTTACCACGTAAGGAAATCATTGTCATCGTGAAAAAATTCGACTTCGAGATTGGGGTGTATGGACACGTTGGGAGGTCTTCTGAATTCATGGATGCTAATTTTACGAGATGTATGTATGTATGTGTGTGTGTGTATGTGTGTATACCATAGCTCCTAAACGGCACATTCGATGGAGCTCCAATTGGGTCTATAGGTTATAAACCACCGTCGCAACACCGGTATGGATTTGGGTGTGTATAGGACTTACAGTTCTTCTACAGGGCTACGACCCACATTTCTTTTATACTATGGCCTATGGGGGGACATTCTTGAAAGTGCGCTATCGTTTAAACGGTGCATTGGATGGAGCTCAAATTGGGTCTATATGTTATAAATTAATTTATTAATTTAAATTGTAATTAATTGTAAAATTATTAATTTATTAAAAGTAAATTGAAAAATAGGGGGTCCTAGGCCTTCGGTCGCTTCACTTTTGGAGACTTATTTTAGGCACCTCATTGGGCAATATTTCGCCAAAAGTCCCCAAGATTGTCGACATTTGGGTCATCGGGAGAGTTTTTCCCAATGCGGCTTGTAAAGTTAATTTTTCTGCATTAGCACGCATAATATTACTCTTCTATTATGCAATCATAATAGAGTCTGTTCTAGTACTTTCCAGGGATAGTTCTCTCAGGGACGTTGTACGGTATTCGTCGTAACGTATAAAAGGACGGCTGATTGGCCAGTTCTCAGGCTTCTGCTTCCGTCAAGAGCAACTGTCCGCGAAAGCTTAAGGTCTTGTATGGACGCTATAGAAGCGGTGTTTTCGCTTGCCTTTTTGAAGTTTTGTTTTTGAGCGCTGTGTGTCCATTGTTCATGGCTGTGTCTTGAGGGACTGTTTACGAAATCCCTCATTTATTTCCACTGAATTTATGCCTGTGGAAGTGTTTCATTGAGTGCGAGAAATATAGCATGTGTGAAAGCTTCTGTACTAAGCGACCTGTTAAAAGCACGTCCCTGCCTGATCGTGCTTGTGAATTTTGTACAGCGGATGAAAACTGCACTTTTACTAGAACTTTCTACACCTACTGGACTTTAGAACGACGAACCCAGGAAACAAGCACAGTATTTCTGCAACAGCATTATCCCCGCGGTCCGCCACGACGAGCGATTTTTCGCCAAGATAAATGCCGGGCAGGCAATAAAACTAGGCAACAGTTCGGCATTCAGTTTTTCTATAGCAATTTCTATAGGAATTGCTATTAGCATTTCTATAGCATTGGTTTCTATAGAAATCTCGAAAAATAGGGGTCGTAGGATTTCGGTCACTTCACTTTTGGGGACTGCCGACCGAGTTGTAGGGTGGGTAAAGCACCTTACTCCGGTTTCGGGTTCAACTCCCGACTGGGCGTGGTTGTCTATGTGTCCGTCCCTTCCTAGGGGGTAACGTGGCCTCCCACTGGGTGCCCCCATTATAAAATGGCCACACTTCCGGGTAGTTATGGCAAAAGGCTTGTAGCCAGTGCCTGCCCATTAGAAAAGAAAAAAAAAAAACTTTTGGGGACTTATTTTGGGCGCCAAATGGGGCGATATCGCGAAAATTGGCGACATTTCGGACATTGGGCGCGATTTTCCCAATGGGGCTAGTAGAGTTATTTTTCTGCTTTAACATGCATAATAGTGTTCACGCCCTTGGCCAGCCGTGCTCTCACACAGTATTATTATATATATGTGCTTTCACCAGGGAGGGTCGATGCTGACCCCTGACCCTAGTTGACGCCACCCCTGATCTCAACAAGCCCCCGCTTGGACAAGGGGGCGAGAGAAAAGAAGGGACAGTTTCGAACGGATGCAGGGACAGAGAGGTGGAAAATGAGAACCTCTACAAATGATATTTCATTTACTTATTTATTTCTCTATGAAAGAATAGTTGCCTGATTTTGTAAATAGTTGTGTGTAAATATTAAAAATTTAAATATTAAAAATAAATATATTATAATATATTTATTTTTAATTAATAATGAAATTAATATGTTTAATTAATATTAATTTAAATAATTAATTAATTATAAATAATTATTATTAATTATTATTTATAATAATATATAATAATTATTAATTATAATTAATTTTATTTTTAATTAATAATTTGATTAATATTAAAAATTATATTAATCCAGAAAATTCGATTGTGGATCTATTGAATTTGCTTTCTTTTATCACAAGTGGATCGGAACCAACGAAATGACTCAATAAAATAGACGCTAGGAAAAAGTAGTTTTACCCTTAGCAATTTCACTGTCCCGAGAGTTGCGACAATAGTCTCTCTTATTATAACTCTCATAATATAACTCTTCTCTTACGCAATCATAATCGAGTCTGTTCTAGTTCATTCCATGGATGGTTCTCTCGAGAACATTCTACGGTGTTCGTCGTAACCTATAAAAGGACAGCGGATGACATTCTCTCTGTCTTCCTTCTGCTTCCGTCAAGAGCAGATGTCCGTGGAAGCTTAAGGCTTTGTATGGACGCTATAGAAGCGGTGTTTCCGCTTGGCTTTTTGAAGTTTAGTTTTTAAGTGCTGTGTGTCCATGCTTCATGGCTGAGTCTCGAGGGACTGTATACGATTTCCCTCGTCTATTTCCACTGATTTTTTGGCCGTGGAAGTGTTTTATTGAGTGTGAGAAATACAGCATGTGTGAAAGCTTCTGTACTAAGCGAACTGTTACAAGCAAGTCACTGCCTGATGGTGCTTGTGAATTTTGTACAGCGGATGGTACGCCGAAGTTCTAGAAGCCATAAAGTTTCATCATTTCTGCGGGTGACAGAGCTCCACGAGAATCCTTTACTTTTGAGCACGTCCATTCCCGTCAAAAAATAGTCACGATTCTTTTGAACAGCCCTGACATCTGCTGAAAAATGGAAAAATGCGAGAACAGCTGAATACATTGCCCAATGCCAAAAAAAGGGCAGCCGTTGCCATCGGTCGACTGAACCACCCGCAAGAGGGTGGACGATCGAAACGTTCATCGCGTGCCACAGTGCCGAAGTATAGACTGGCTGTGCGGCACAGCCAGCTGTCGTCAAAAAAGGGTCTCTGGATGTGTGGCACGCGATGACGTTTCGATCGTCCGCCCTCTTGCGGGTCGTTCAGTCGAGCGATGGCAACGGCAGTCCTTTTACCAGCATGGGGCCGATCGATCCAGCTGTTCTCGCATTCTTCCATTATTCAGCAGATGTCAGTGGTGTTAAAAATCTTTTGGCGGGAAAGGACGTGCTCAAAAGTAAAGGATTCTCGTGGAGCTATGCCACCCGCAACTCTTTTTATAGAAATCCAATCTATTGTTCGTGACTGGCAACAGTCGAAACGTCCGAGTTGGGTGTTCCCAGAGGGGGAACACTGCGCGTTAAAGGGTTAAATTTTTTAGTCCGCACTTGTTCGAACGTTATTGATTTGGGTGCTCGAAGGAGGTCAAGTTTTTGTACAGGGCTACGAAAAAGAATTCTTGTACATTACGAGCGATGCGTGCAAATTTTTCATAGTGCGCTATCGTGTAAACGATGCATTCATGAAGTCTTATATCGAAATTTCTCCAACAGCGCTGTATTGATTTGACGTTTAATAGAAATCGCGATGTATCTTGTATGCCAGTTGTTTTGTACTTCTCTTATCACAGACCCATCACTATTAAAGTTATAGCAGAGTGATTGTTTATTTACTTGATTTTTTTCTGAACTCTGTGAAACTGAAAGAAAATATGACTCGTTACGCACACGTATTCACGTAAAACATAAGGACGTGTCTACAACACAGACGAAAGCCGTTTAGGGAGCTATTTCGCTCAATACGAGAATTTTGTCTACGCGATCTTGTCGTCAAGTTTTGTAAGTATGAAACGTCATGGTGAAGACATTTGCCAGATAATGTGGAGGAAGGGGGGCGGTTAATAAAATGTCGAAAGTCGGACACGGTTTGCAATTTTTGATAGTGGATCGCCAAATTGGGTGCCAAAACGGGACCATTTATTATAAGTATATTACGAGTATAGTTAGAAAATGCCTACCGAATGTTGTAAAATAGTTTTAGTAGGCGATTTAAATATAGACTTTAAGTACGAAGAAGTGTTTTATAGAACAGAGAAGACAAATACGGTACACTCATGGATTAGGATGCCCATTCCAAACAGTATTCAAAATGGTGAAGTATATTTGGAATATACTTAGCGAACCTTGTAAAATAGTTTGAGTAGGCGATTTTTAGATACATTTCGATTTCTAAGATGGGTTTTATGGAATGAGGAAGAAAAATACGGTACACTCATGGATTAGGATGCCCATTCCAAACAGTATTCAAAATGGTGAAGTATATTTGGAATATACTTAGCGAACCTTGTAAAATAGTTTGAGTAGGCGATTTTTAGATACATTTCGATTTCTAAGATGGGTTTTATGGAATGAGGAAGAAAAATACGGTACACTCATGGATTACGATGCCCATTTCAAGCAATATTTAAAATGGTGAAGTATAGTTGGAATATACTTAGCGAACATTGTAAAATAGTTTGAGTAGGCGATTTTAAGATAGATTTCGATTCCAAAGATGGGTTTTATGAAACAAGGAAGCAAAATACGGCACACTCATGAATCAGGACACACTTTCCACCTGAATGGAATAAGGAAGTAAAATAGGGACGACGCATCCATTATGATACGCTTTTAATATATAGCACTTGAGTGCGTATTTAAAACCTGAAAGTATTTCAGATTTTCTTATAACCCGTAGCTGTGCATAACTCTCCTATAAAGTTCGTCCAGAACGTTTTAAACAGTCTTGTATGTCAACAGACCGATATCAGCATGACATCGGGAGTCAAGGCATTACACTAATACCAGAAACAGGATATCATTTCCAATTTTACGCATTCTCATATAACATTCATGTAACAACCGTGTTCTCTATGTAACGCTTGTCTGACCAGAAGTCCGCGGCGCTCTATTATGTCAAAGGGAATCGAATCTTGATTACAGAGTGGAGATGAGTTGCATCTAGCCTGTAGCGTGCATCGGAAATGATAGAAATGCAGCGTCGATATTGAATGTCGGAAAAGCGTATTACCTTTCTGCGTTGAGGTTTTAACAGTGTGGAATTTGCATCGCCACAGAAGGGAAGTGCGATATGGTACTTTGAGAAGACGGAGATGTGTATGTTTTGTAATATCGAGTACTGAGAGGAAAATGTGTACTGTACTGAATTTTAGGAGTCGAGTGTCATTTGAATGCGGGATCATTTGAAACGGAACGTTTAATGGTGTATTTCGAAAAAGTATCATTTGACTTTTGATGCATGAAAAAATGTTTAGAAAGTCTCTTTAAAAGCCAGACTCCTTTAACCTTTGAGGCAGACCTGAAAAAAGGGCAGCCGTTGCCAGCGCTCGATTGAACGACCAGAAGATGGCGGACGATCGAAACGTTCATCGCGTGCACACAGATCGAGAGGCCCTTTTTTGACGACAGCTGGCTGTGCGCGTCAAAAAAGGGTCTCTAGATCTATGGCACGCGATGATCGTCCGCCATCTTGCGGGTCGTTCAGTCGAGCAATGGCAACGGCTGCCCTTTTTTCAGCATTCTGCAATCTATCCAGCTGTTCTCGCATTCTTCCATTTTTCAGCAGATGTCAGTGCTGTTCAAAAGAATCGTGACCCTTTTTTGGACGGGAAAGGACGTCCTCAAAAGTAAAGGATTCTCGTGGAGCTGTGTCACCCGCCACTATTTTGATAGAAATCCAATCTATTCTTCGTGACTGGCAATAGTCAAAACGTCCGAGTTGGGTGTTCCCAGAGCGGGAACACTGCGCGTTAAAGGGTTAAGAGTGGGTTACTCTATGTATATCCTTAAATTTGCACAAAGCAGCAAAACTTATGATATTTTATCCATGAGGTCATTGACTTTTGTTTATGAATGAGTTGAAATTTCGGGCTCGGAATCTAGGTCCTTGGGGAAATAAGACCGCATTAAAAAATAAGACTGAAATCTATAAAAATAAGACTGAATAGATGTGAAGACAAGAGGATATTAGGCAGATGTTTATTTCGCCGAACATCTTGGCTTATTTCATAAAATCGACGTTCTTTGCGTATTTCTCTTGCGTACTTAATTCATTTCGCTATGAAGAACAAAATAAGGCACAATTTTCTTATCGCAAAGAACCAAGAAATAGAAGCTAAAGATTGAACACAATGACGAGCAAAGAAGAAAATTTTAATATTAAAAAAAAATAAATAAATAAATCATCGACTGTGATTTCGCTAAGTACCGGTACTTTTAGAACACACTGTATATATTTGAATTCTTTTGAATGCTCCCGTGAAAGGTCTATAAACGCTACATTTAGCATTTTCAATCGATGCACGATTCAATGCATAGAAACTATGTGCATCAATTTCTGTTATCTATGCACAATGGCCGATTTTAATGACTATGTCATTTTATCTCTCACCCCATTTTATTGAAAATTGTGTCCCAAAAATGCGACATAATTTTACATATATTTAAATACTATTAGTTCACAACAGCTTTAATCTATTGTTACACTATTTCGTAAGCTGTAGAATAGGCATCCCATGTATTTTTTACATATATTTAAATACTATTAGTTCACAACAGCTTGAATCTAGTGTTACACTATTTCGTAAGCTGTAGAATAGGCATCCCATGTATTTTTTACATATATTTAAATACTATTCGTTCACAACAGCTTCAATCTATTGTTATACTATTTCGTAAGCTGTAGAATAGGCATCCCATGTATTTTTTACATATATTTAAATACTATTAGTTCACAACAGCTTGAATCTATTGTTACACTATTTCGTAAGCTGTAGAATAGGCATCCCATGTATTTTTTACATATATTTAAATACTATTAGTTCACAACAGCTTTAATCTATTGTTACACTATTTCGTAAGCTGTAGAATAGGCATCCCATGTATTTTTTACATATATTTAAATACTATTAGTTCACAACAGCTTGAATCTATTGTTACACTCTTTCGTAAGCTGTAGAATAGGCATCCCATGTATTTTTTACATATATTTAAATACTATTAGTTCACAACAGCTTGAATCTAGTGTTACACTCTTTCGTAAGCTGTAGAATAGGCATCTAAAAAATGAGGGGGGGGGGTTCAGGGGGATCTCCCCCTGACGAGGCTCGAACAGCCGAGTTATTTTTTTAAAACAGTATAGTGCGGAAAATTTGTGTCTATGGCAGATAAGTAGAATACAAAAATAAATATAAATAAATAAATAAATAAATAATAAAATAAAATAAATAATGATTTTTTAAAAATTTAAATGTGGCGATAGCGCATCGATCTTTAACTTTGAAAGAATATACAATTTTTACGACTTTTCTAAAAAATAGAAAACAATCGAATAATTTCCGTAACATGTAGCTAATTGGATTACTTTAGTAGGACAAACTATACAAAAAAAAAAATATGAAAAAAATAGCATTTTAAATTTTAAAGCTGCAAGCAGTGTAATGACATGATTTTTCGAGTCAGACGGCTTATGAATATCCATGCAGACACAGTTTAAAAACTTCCTCCTTCTTGAAATCATTTTGAAAAGTGATGAATACTTTAATTGCACTTGAAAACACTAATTGCCACTCATTGCCATTCTGAACAACATACGTCTGCAATGAATCTAATTAAATCTAATTAAATATAATTCTTAGCTCGTGGTGTTAGAAAACAACCTACTTAACCTTCGTCGCGAAACAACAAGCTTCGAAGTTTTAACAGACACTTATTTTTTACTCTAATCGTCAATAACACCGTTTTTTAATGGTTAGTTTTTCTGTTAACTGCCAGTATTTGACATTTAATCGATAAATGAGGCAGACACGATCTGTTTTGTCTTTGCAGGAATATTTGTTACTATATCTTGTTTACACACCTGAGGATATCTTTGGACCTTGACTTTATTAATTAATGTGTTCTGTTTTCTGTCGTATAAGAGATATAAATAACTGTACCTTGTGATGGTTACTGAAAATGCCTTTTCTCTAGAAATTAAGTATGTGTGTTGTGATAGAGCAAACCTAATGGAAGAGTATCCTTGGGGGAGGGGGGATTTTGGTTGGAGAATATTTAACCCTTTACTCGCAGTGTTCCCGCTCTGGGAACACCCAACTCTGACGTTTTGACTGTTGCCAGTCACGAAGAATAGATTGGATTTCTATAAAAATAGTGGCGGGTGACATAGCTCCACGAGAATCCTTTACTTTTGAGCACGTCCTTTCCCGTCAAAAAAGGGTCACGATTCTTTTTAACAGCACTGACATCTGCTGAAAAATGGAAGAATGCGAGAACAGCTGGATAGATGGCTCAATGCTGTAAAAAGGGCATCCCTTGCCATCGCTCGACTTAACGACCCGCAAGAGGGCGCACGATCGAAACGTTAAAAGAAGGGTCTCTCGATCTGTGGCACGCGATGAACGTTTCGATCGTGCGCCCTCTTGCTGGTCGTTAAGTCGAGCGATGGCAAGGGATGCCCTTTTTTCCAGCATTGGGAAAGGGTTGTGCCTCAAAGGGTTTAAGTGGTTCTGACGCGTATTCGCTTTACATCTGGAGAAAACTTCCAAAAGAAACTCCGTTTGGAACGGTGGACCTTCACACTGCAGCCTTGTTCAGTGTCTCGTGCACTCGGCCATGGGGGGGGGCTTAGAAGTAAATAAATGTAAGTTATTTCAAGATACGAAAATCTGTTGGTATGTTTTTCCAGTGTAGTAAACAAATCCACGCCGATTTTCTTCAAATTTTGCACGAAAAAAATACAGGCGGCAATTTTGCTCTGCTTTCGATATCTAAAAATTCACCCGTTCACTAACTTTTAGCGATTTTTTTGATAAATGAATTTATTGCATTAAAATTTTGAACCTTGAATTATACCGTTGGTCGATAGTTGTTCCTTTTTGTAAGTTGCAAGTACCTGACGAATAATCCATTAAGCCTTTGTTTTGCCTTTAATTTGCCTTTCCCAACACGTACCCTGTAAGGAAAGTATTGTCATCCTGAAAAAACAAAAGAACAGCATGAAATTTAATTTGGGTATATAATAAAAAATGAATATGAACTTATTTATTTTAGGTGAATGAAAATTAAATATTTTGAATGTAGACAAATTTTCGTCCAATGCTTTTTCTAGCGCCAGTAATCATTGAATCCACAACGGTCTTTGACTTCTAGTTTTAGAGATATTCTGCTATTTGAAATGAAACAAACCTGATATATTTTATTAAGGATTACAAGATGAAGCTAGCTTATCATCGAAAGTGGTGTTTGTATAGTTAATAGTTTTTCAACAGAACCACTCGAAATAATTTCAATACAATACGGTCAGGGACAGTTTAGAGACAGGCATCTATTTAAAGCATATAATCTTATCTTAATATATATATAAAATGCTAATGTTCGTTTGTAAAGACAGGGTTTTCTCTATCACCACTAACTCGAATTAACTTCACGTTGGGGGTGGTAAATACCCCTTGGTCTGACGGTGAAAGTAAGGGAGTTTGGTCACGCTGGGTGAAAGTGGGTGGTTGTGGGTGGCAAAAATGTGAAAAAATATATATATCTATCTTTTTCTAATTCATTAGAACTTCTGAAAAGTTCTAAAAATTCCTGGAATGACCTAGAAAACTCCAAAATGTGTGCAACTGTTACAGTCAATCTAGAAGGTTCTAGAAGGTTCTAAAAATTTCCAGAAAGTTCTAGAAAGTTCCGAAACGTGTGCAACCGTTCAAATCGATTTAGAATGATCTAGAACGTTCTAAAAATTTCTGGAATGATCAAGAAAGTTCCAAAATGTCTGCAACTCTTAAAATCGATCCAGAATGATATAGAAAGTTCTAAAAATTTCTGGAATGATCTATAAAGTTCCAAAATGTCTGCAACTGTTAAAAACAATCCAGAATGTTCTAGAAAGTTCGAAAAATTTCTTGAATGACCTAGAAAGATTCGAAATGTCTGCAACTGCTAAAATCGGTATGGCATGTTCTAGAAAGTTCTAAACATTTCTGGAATGATCTAGAAAGTTCCAAATTGTGTGCAAGTGTCAAAATCGATATGGAATGTTCCAGAAAGTTCTAGAAATGTCTGGTCGAGTGAAGATCCATTGCAATGGGTGATTGTCATTCGGAAATTTTATAGCATACTGCTTCGCAGCCTCTCGCTGATTCCGATGAAATTCTCCGTAAAGTAACACCATTTCAGTGTATTCATTAGTATTAAACATTATCTTTGGTTTTTTATACTCAATAAGCTACGAATTCAAATAGCATGAACTTTTGAGAAACACTCACAAAGTAACTTAAACAACAGTTTTTCAACTCCAATAAAATATTAAAATTTAATGTTTATCGTCTGTTGCCATATCAGCACGAATACTTTCTATACATCGCATGTTTAATGGTTGAATAAGTCTCTCAATATCTAAGATACAAATCTAAATTATCTACGTTAAAAATAGATCCTTAAATATCTTTTATACCATTAAACATGCGGTGTATTTTAACCCGAGCAACGCTGGGTTTCGCTGCTAGTACTATCTAAAGCATATAATACTTATCTACAAAATGTAGCCAGTTTTAAAGAAAATACATCGCCAAATTTTTCGAAAAAAAAATATTATTTTTGTGTTGTAAAGTGTTTTATAATCCATGCGTTTTGCATGATTTATCTTTCTTGCTTAATTATCTTTTTTTCTCGGCTCCGTGTCTTGTCACCTGGGGTTATTGTCTAACCTTGAAAGGAGCCTTCAAATCCACCGCCGGCGTCTTATTTATTTATTTCACGCTCGCACATACCTGACAACTAATCTTAAGTAACAGTTCGGGGAGACAAGATTTGCTCACTTAATTTCGACCAAACATTCTTTCTTTCTTTTTTTTTTATGACGAGGAAGTCATTTGTGGATCGATGTTTTGAGAGCTTGTTGAACTTGCCCGGTGGAAGTTCCCCCCCCCCCCCCCCCACCGCCTTCCGATCACTGTCGTTACGCAAAAGGGTGGCTGTTTCTTTTAACCCTTTAACGCGCAGTGATCCCGCTCTGGGATCACCAAACTCTGATGTTCCGACTGTTGCCAGTCAAGAAGAATAGATTGGATTTCTATAAAAATAGTTGCGGGTGATATAGCTCCACGAGAATCCTTTACTTTTTAGCACGTCATTTTCCGTCAAAAAATGGTCACGATTATTTTTAACAGCACTGACATCTGCTGAAAAATGGAAGAATGCGCGAGAACAGCTGGATAGATTGCCCAATGCTGAAAAAAGGGCAGCCGTTACCATCGCTTGAATTAACTACCAGCAAGAGGGCGGACGATCGAAACGTTCATCGCGTGCCACAGATCTAGAGACCCTTTTTTGACGACAGCTGGCTGTGTTCGCGCACAGCGAGCAGAATTAGAGTGCCAGCCCCGGACTGGGGGGAGGGGCCCGCCCGTCTCAAGAGAAGGGGGGGGGTATTGTGCAACCGATCAATAATAGGATGTGTTCACTTTCGGGGTATGGGGGAGGTACCGTGTTATTATTCATTGATAATGAATGCATTCATAAAGTATTGATCTATTCATTAATATGCGTCATTCATATTAATGAATCCCTTGTTCATTCGGGAACCCTCACTCAAAAAATTTTGAGAACTACATTTAAAATGAAGTGTTTTGAAGCCTTCTGGGGCGCAATTGCAGCTGCAAAAAATTTTGTATGTGTCAAACTTCATTCAAGTGCTATCAGTATAGCACTTTTTTTTATTTTCTTTCTTTTTTCTGTTTGGGGGCCCGCCCTCAGGAGGGAGGGCCCCTCGAGGGCGGGGCCCCACCCGTCTGCAGACATTCGGACACCCTGGCCAGTCCGGGCCTGCGAGTGTCATTAATTAAACCTTATTTTTTTTCGATCAGGTCGTTTTATAGCTGGCTCAGAAAAAAAGTTATTAGATTAAAGTATATCAGTAGCGTAGACAAGATTTTATTTCGGGGGGGCGGGCTATGTATCCAATCGCAAGCTAAAGTTCAATTGTATAAGGTAAGTAAAGGGTCCAATTTCGTGGGAGGGGGACAACCCCACCTCTGGCTACGCCCCTGGGTTAAGGCAGAGCTACTCGAGGGCTATGTGTCGAGGGCGGGGGTTCCTTGAGTGAAGGACTTTTCAGAGTGTTTACCACGTATTTATGTTACGTCTAGTGATGTGTCATTCAAATGACTTCTATGTTCGATTAAACCTGTTTGAATGGTGTCAAAAATCGATTAATAGAATAGTGAATACTCGTGATTTTCATAGCGAAAAGTGTTCGCGATTTTTATTATTCGAATAGTAATATTGATTTCACTGTTCGAATATTTGATTATGAATCACGGTTTCACTATTAGAATATTCTCCATTTTTACTAATCCATTAGTAATCGCAATTGTTACTGTTCGAATACTATTCGCGATATTTACTATTCTACTTGCTGGGCCCACACAGGAAGTAACGCTGACCCCAGAAAGGATTACTTTTGGTTTTCAACTTTCAACGATGTGAATGGACATGCTATACCAGGATTCAAGATTTTTTTTTTATTTATTTATTATTTTTTTCCCCCCAATATTTTGAATGGACCGTCCAAAGCAGGAGCTCCAAGAAATTGAACGAAGAGTTCACACATAATTTAATAAGTATTTTCCATTATCTTCATTTACGTAAAAAACTAGAACTGACTAAAAGTAGTCCTGTCATCATGTCAAGCGATTGCGATTATGGGATGCTTGGGTAGATTACGATTATTGAAGCATGATTTAGAAATTTAATTTTTTAGATTAAGACTACACGTAGATTTAAGTTTTCAGATTACGATCACATTAGATAATTTCTAAAACTAAACATCTAGATTATGTCTGGATTGCGATTACGGAAAAAAGTACAATCGATTACGACTACACGGTTACTGTTACATGGAATCTGTTGTCAATTATAGTTTAGACTGGAATGATAACAAAGTTTCGATACAAATTTTTCATTTTCATTTTCTTTTGGTACGAGGAAGTAATTCGACTTGGATCGACGTTTTTGAACTTGTTTGAGCATGGAAAACCTTTTCCGAACGCTGTTGTTATTGCAAACACGTCTATAAATTTCTTTTGGTTGTTTCCGGAAGGTGGATTGTAGTTTGCCTTGGGTCAAGGATGTTTTGGTGTTCGTTTAGTTAAGTTTTTAGTTTTTGGGGATGTATTTAGATTGTTGTTAGATTAGTTATTACATAGTAAAATAAAACAGGAGTTTACTTTGTCTTATTTGATGTTGAATTGAGTTGACGTGTTAAGCCTTTGAGGCGCAACCCTTTCCCAATGCTGAAAAAAGGGCAGCCGTTGCCATCGCTCGACTGAACGACCAGCAAGAGGGCGGACGATCGAAACGTTCATCGCGTGCCACAGATCTAGACAGGCGCGTAGCCAGGAAAATTTTTCGGGGGGGATATGAACTTATATATGTATAAATAGACGGAATTTCATCACTAATCCAAAAATTTCGGGGAGGGGATATGTCCCGATATCCCCCCCCTTGGCTACGCCCCTGGATCTAGAGACCCCTTTTTTGACGCAGCTGGCTGTGCAGAGCCAGCACGTGAGGAACGTTTCGATCGTCCGCCCTCTTGCGGGTCGTTCAGTCGAGCGATGGCCACGGCTGCCCTTTTTTCAGCATTGGGAAAGGGTTGCGCCTCAAAGGGTTAAATACAAGTTGTTGTGTTTACTCGAAAATTAAATCCGATTTCACCCAAGAGCCTGTGCAACACAATACAAGAAAAATATTTGCATTTCTTTTATGATTGTTTTCTTCATTTTATGAATGGGTAAACTAAAACCTCCTCTAAGGCGAAAACCACCTGCTGGCCCATAAATTTCCACTCAAACTCGACCCGAACACTTTGCTACTGATTCATTAAGTTTCACTTTTAAAACCGGTGTAAAATTTCTCTAAACAAACATCGCACTCTCAAAAACCGCACCAAGCTGGTTATTGGTTTTTTTTTATCCCCCTTGTTTGGTGAATTCCGGTTATTTTGAGGCTGGCATAGAGGAGCCGAATGTCAGTCGCAATGTTTATGTTTTGCAACGCAATACGCTATCGGGGGGAAGGAAAGAAAGCGAAAAAAGTACGTCCTCATAACAAAACACTGCTCACGTCAGACTATATCCTTAATTTAGATGCGCGACCCCGAGCTGACCGTTTGTGGTATATCCGATTTCCTTAACCGCGGCTTGCGTTGAAACACCTCAGTTCTGAAATTCGCTGTCTGCTAGAGATGAGTTCGAATTCATTTTTTGAAGCCCGAGCCCGAGGACTTTTAACCCTTTAACGCGCAGTGTTCCCGTTCTGGGAACACCAAACTCTGACGCTTTGACGGTTGCCAGTCACGAAGAATGGATTGGACTTCTATAAAAAGAGTGGCGAGTGACAGAGCTCCCCCGAACCACTTTTTGTGTATTTTCCTAAAAAAAAAATTGTAATTTTTTTTACAGCACTCAGGGGAAAAATGGA